>JTDE01004024.1:4793-22298 GCA_014338405.1 Paragonimus skrjabini miyazakii
ATGATGATGATGATGATTACAGACCGGACCAAAATTTGCAAATCTGCTCTCGTGAATGTGAGACTAACGTATTAATAACAACGCCAAGAAGTTCAAAATAGACACGGTCTAATAATCATATCGAAACGCTCAATCACATTTTTGTGAGAATGGTGTTTAGTCTGTCCACACAGTCCGAAAGAAAAGTAAACAAAATGGCAATAGGGGAGCCAAAAGGATGGTCCGAATATGAAAGGTGGTGTTCAGTTTACAACAATCTAAATATTCAACCTTCAATCATTAACAATCAATGTGACTGACGCACGCGCTCAATGACTGCGGCGCATTATCGTCTCAGAAGGACGACCTGAATCTTGATGTTTTTCCCATACGGATAGACGGTATTGCCCTTCATTGGTGGATGAACCTTTCACTGTCATTTCACCTTGTGAGTTGACTTAACAGAAGTTCTCCCAACCTACACTCGATTGCGTGTATTCCACAACGTTGAAAGTGTTCGAACAGCTTGCGTGAATAACCTCCCAAGGGATCATTAGTAATCTTTTCAGAAATCTTATCGACAATCAAAACTGATATCCGGCTCCAGTGATAGTCCTGTTGACCTTATTGTATCAACCCTAGATAGAAAAAACTTATAAGGATCCATCTATATCTTTTGGATTACAGTAAGGTCAGTCGATTGCACAATCTGACGAATTAGACACAAAAGCCTCTCACATCGAATATAAATAGGGTGTCATTTGGTAGTTCAGCAAGTAAACTAGTAGAAACCTAAGTATGAAGAAATTTGGCTTCGGCGAGATTCGAACCAGCAACAGAAACAGCATTCCTGGACACGACAAACGCTCTACTACCTTGGCTACCAGTGTACAGCAAGAGTTCAGAAATGTCACTGTCTTTGTTGGAATCCACCAAATGACTCAGAGGATTCATTACCCCGGCTTGGATTCGTAGCATCGACTGGTAGGGCGCTTGCAGTTTTTGGCCACGATCCCAGAATCTGGAGTAGCTTATTACGGTCAGTAATATATCATAGTTACATGTCCATCGACCACAACCTTATGACTATAACTAGGCGGAGGTGTCATGACTATCAAAATGTCAATGAAATGACAATTAGAAAACTGGTGAGTCCTCCTGGACTTCAATGCCAGGTGACCTCAGGGTGATCGAAACATATCTATTTCATATTCCTAACCCAGCTGCTTTACTTATTGCTTGTAATCCAAACTTGACTGAAACCCTATTCACACCTCTCGGTCTTCTGCTCACACTACGTCAAAGCTAGCCTTAGGCTCCAGTTTACTTACCGCTGGCACAAAGAGTTCGGGCGTGTCCTCATACGAAGTCCTATTGAAATCAAATGGCTACTTGACTGAACATTCGACTCGTTATGTTACGTCCACCGGAAATTCACTCCGGTCTTTCTAATTTAATTCTGTTTACTTTGATATTCTTTGCTTTAAATTTTGCCAGATAGTAAAACATCTGCCCAACGTTTTACGTCTAGATTTTAAAAAGGAAGCAACAACTCTACAAGCGCAAATGGAAACCATTCGACCTTTCCAGACAAACCTGGGGGATGCATGGAGTGAAGAGAAGCTTGTGTTCGAGACAAAGTCAATGATGGATGATTATGAGCCAACGGCCATGCTGCTCGCGCATTTGCCTGATCCGGAAGAAATTCTGGATTACATCGGTCTGGGTAACAAGGGGCCACCGTTACCTGTGCCGGCCAACCTGGCAGTGATTCGTTACCCGCCAAAGAGGCCAACACCTTTCCGTTATCTCACTGATGCCGATGAGTTAGTCAGTGGACCTAAATCTTGTAAGAAGAGTATGGAACTGCTTACTAGTCAAAGTGATCCAGCATATAAAAATGTCCGGTATTTCCATTTTCTTCCCTCTGGGGTTGGTGATCCGACAACAGCAGATGGTAAGCACAATGAGGCGGTCATTTTGCTTGCTGAAGAACAGGTGAGTTTTGTGTGCGTGTCTTCTGTTTGTTTTTAAAAACTTTTTTGGTTGCTTACCTGGTGCGAATATGCAATGGTCAAACTCGTAGGGTTAAGAGTAGGTAAGGAGCTTACTCAATCCCAATGCTAACCTCAGCGCAATGGAAATAGAAGACTGTAAGCTGTGGATACAGTTACGAGTTCATTATACTTCATGTTACAAACATTTTTTAGGTAGCAATACGTAAACCATTTGGGTAGGAAATCTGAGACAGACTGGTAGCAGTCATCCCGTGTCCTCCTAATGTTCGTGTTGCGGGGTGCTCACCTGTTTGACAGTTGTCGGACCAATGACAGCCAAGTAAGTAGAAAACTCCTGATTGGCTGTAGTAATGTCGTTCCAGTCAATGGACACTTATCTGTGACATGTTATCGTCCGCGAACTGTTAGCCCGTAGCCTGCGATCACCAGAGAATACCACAGGACCTACAGGATCAAATTCCGCGGTTGCTATGTTGATATAGTTGGGTTTCTTCTTTTAGTCACCTCGTGAAATGGAAATGTCTTACTTCGAACTTCAGTTCACAGTTCAAACAGAATATTCTGAAGGCGCCGCTGAAGTTGTTAACTGAAAGATTGTCTACTGTATATAGTAGTGATTGTATGCGTAATGCAACTAGATTTGTTGATCACCGTAGGCCAGGTCAGTTAGAGAATAGGCGCAGGGGCAAGATTAGATAAACACTCAGTTTTTACCAATATATACTTTTCCATCAAAACAAGAGTGCCAATTTTTGAAGTGAAAATGATGGCATTTAATATACATTAGAACATTACAAATAGAATAGCAGTACATATACCTTGAGAAGCTAACGGGAAAAATCAGAACAACAGGCACAACAAAATTATTGGTTCACCAGGGAAGGCTTTTCTTTAGAAGTAATCAGTAGGGAATTATTTCAACGTTGTTGGTCAGAACTTCTATATATCACTCTGGCACACTGTTGAAAACGGAGGTGAGCATCGCTGGTTACAGCTTAAAGTATCCTTGTCTTAGCTAGCCCTCAACCTGGCAATAAGGCCATACAACTCGACCTGTCCAGTAGGTACGCTGCAACAGTTTTCGACTGTGCTTAGATGGGGGCTACAGACTGACTCATTTGATAGGTGTAGGCCATGGTCTGAAAACCATATATTTCGATATGTGATGTCACTGACTCACTAGAAAATCACTTCTGTTGGTAGCAATGATGTATTCGTTGATAATTGGAGCCTTCGTAGTACTGTCAGACGAATTTTAATTCTTTACCAATCGTCTGTCGTCTATTGAATCCCACCCCGTCTCTCAGCACGACCTCTACAGAGCAGGGCGGTCCAGACTGAATTTCTACTAATTATTGGCTAGAAATGTTTTGAATGCAACATCGTCAAGACTAGGCACACTCTAAAAATGGCTGAATTTGGACAGTACCTTCAAAGTACCGACAGTACATAGTTCATGCTCGAGGAGGTTTCGTTACATTCCTACTGGTGTGGTTTGGGATTTTGTACATTCAACTCGTCCGCACTAAACACCAGTAGAGATGTAACAAACTCTACTCGAACAAAGATTGTGTAATATCTTTGTCTGTTCTATTTAGGTTTACAACAAAAAATGGCTACTTCAGGTTTCAGTGACTTTGTTCACAATTGCGTCGAATGACTTTCTCACATTTCAGATGCCAACACAACGACAACATTCAGAGGTTACGTGAATAATTTGATTGAAGACATCTAACAAAAGCGTGTTTCTTCCATCAGTGGGAAACTCGCTGCTGTTTTCGACCTTAGTCGGTCAAATTTGTAGTTGCCTCAATTAAGTACAGATAATGATGATTCTGTAGTTATTGTTACAAACTAGTAAAGACGGATTTGTTAGATTTTCGTAAACGTTTCGGTGTGCAGATCTGTAGTGACACCCCTTAGCTGAGCACTGTTGGCTACCACTATATGACTTAACGTTGTGAAACTGGTAATGAAACACTGTCTGGTCTTATAAATATATCACGTGTTGTATATAACGTGCTAAATGCGCATACCTGTGCATTACGTACACGTGTTGTAGAATGGGCTATTAATCCGTAGTCCCAGATACGATGAAGGAAATGTAATCAAGTATATCTTACAATGGGGTAGAAACAAATACACTATCATTCAGGTTGTGCAGTCCGGGTATCATTACAGATTAGATTACTAGGAAGGTTTACTACGAAAATCGCTGAACTAGAATTCACGAGACATGATTTAGATAAGCACGAACCGTGCACGCTGACAATATCTCTCAGAACATGTCTTTTTGCAATTGTATAAACGCATTTCACAAAAAGATGATTTGTTACATCACTGAACACCACTGAACAATTCTGAACGTGAACAAATGAAATTATTTTTGATTCAGTTAAAAGAAGTTTTGTGTAGATATGACGTGGTATACAAAGTCATTTTGTCAATTTGTCAAACGGTTTAATAAATTCTCTTTCTAGAATCAAGACCTTCCGATCCCATTAGTCATTGGTCGTAAATCAGTCACAACACGACAAGTGCCAGCTAAAGAACGGAAGGTGACCAGAGCCGAACCCGGCGAATTCGGACTGCCAACTGACAGAAGGTCAGTCGCAGCGTCACGATCACGCAAAGGACAATCGTTAGCCATAAGTCAAGGCACAGGAACCACGACTAGACCGAAAAGTTCAGTGAATACACGAGAATCGCATGTTTCAGGATCGGATGAAACTTCCAAGTAATAATTTGAAAGATTTATGCATCTGTATCGACCAAGCTAATTTGTCATCCGTTAGCTATATCTGATTGGAACGTGTACATTTTTTCATTTTGGTACGAAGAAATTTATTTTTCTAACAACATTTTACTTCCAAAAATTGATGGAAACGAACAATATTTCAGCCAACTAGTAGACTTGAAATTTAGAAAGTTAGTCAGGATGAGTAAAGGAAACGTTTAACGTATACATACAAGTGATGATATAGTACAGTGTGTATCAACAGAACTGGGCTACCAGATGGAATCTGACAAACACCCTTCTCTAATGACTCTAACCCTCTTCTGCATCGGTAGGCTATCCAGCTTGCCAATGAACAACAATACATCGCGGGATACATACATGTTGTTCCGAGGTCGATCATGCTCATTGTCTGTTATGATTAACTGTTTGGGGCTCTGATTCAGTGCCATACTACCATCCTCTGTAGTGTCGAGTTAAACATTGAAGTAATATGTTAACAGAGTGACTAGGGCGGGCAAATCAAAACCGTACATTGGTTGAACTCTTTTGTAATGAATGCGCACGAAGACGAAAGAACCTCCATGCCAGTATTTCAAGAGGAAGTTGAATGATGCAATATTGGTCTGAGTCATTCAATTTGATTGAGTTTATCGCGATGTCACACCGCAGTGGTAACATCGGTATGCACTGCTCGTACGACTCATCATTTATATTTCTAGGCAAACAACCAGAGTTGAAGTCACTAAGGTAGAATCGCGCTGTCCACTAAACAGCTGAACGGAGTTTGGCTGCATAAGCTCGCAGTTTGGTTGCCAAAATCTGATTTTGGTAGACGATCACCGGACATAATTGTCAACCTTTTTTTCTGGGAATCTAAGGAGAGGTTACAAAAGGAGCAGTTGATCCCCATAGTACTAGCGCTATCTCAATGTAAAGAAAGTGAAAGGTTTAATGGTTTGTGTATCGTCAATCCGGAGCAACATGAGCTAACTACCATTGCTTCGTCTACCGTTTGTCTTCTGATACACGTTTCCATCAGTTCGTTAACGACCTTCCTATCTTTTAACCTATTGGATGTAACGTTACACACCCCTTCTACTCGTCTTCATTACACTTGAGATTAACCGCCTAGATCAATCCAATCCATGTTAGATCCAGCTAGAAATGGAACAGTTCAAGTGTGATCGATAATTATCAAACCATAGACACTGGCGGCCAGATAGTACTTTTACATTATTCAACACCGAATATTTGAATGTTACCGAATGTGGTTGGTATCTTAGTTATAATTCGACTCTGTGCAGGCCCAGAAATGTGAAGGCTGCCTCATGTGACTGATGTATACTTAAGTGATTACCACAGTGTGGCTGGACGACAGGTCTGCCTAAAGCACATGTCTCATAATTATGCCATCCACTTCCTCTCTAGAAGTTTGTCATTTTTCCAATGGAGTGACCTCATGGGTATGTACATATTTCCCATTTTTCCTGGACCTTTTATTATCTGTGGTGTAATACGGTTACACTCGCCCCGGCCTGAATGCAACCCTTGACAGTTTTAACTGGTAATCCTAGTGATCCTAGACCTGGCCATATCGAAGGTTGTTTAGTTATTGTCGGTTTTTCCGTTGACTCTACCGATTGCACCCATAATCTGCCGGCGTCTTGACAAAAAAAGTGTTATTCTGAATTAGATTACGGTGGCTATAACCGCATCTTCACACTAAAGCTGTTACACTTGAAAAGCAACTGAACAAGGAACACTAAGCAACAGTCAAGATATGCATCGGTCTAAAGAACTAACACGAACAGGCCTATGAACAACCTTCAAAATATCTATTCATTGTTGTCACCTTATGTTCAAGTGAAGTAGCAAACTTGTCCTTCTTTATGGCTGTAGACTGACTTAGTTCGCTAAGGTCACCACTTCAACGGGATGACAGTAATTGAACTACACGTATCCCTGTCTTGCCTATTGTCCACTGTTTAAATTACACGTATGGATTGATTTACTCTTTTATTCATGATTATGGCTCTTCTTCCATTTCCTGTAGCCTTGATGCACAACAGAATTCAGCCAACCAACCGTAAGTTCAATTCAGTACCTTTTAGCTTTCATAATATCACAATTGTTGTCAGGTGCGTCGAACAATATACGCATTTTTCCAACTAGATGTGCCATGTTTTCACAACCTAACATGCTTTCAACCACAAGCTGATCACAGAGTAACATCAGACAGAATGAAATACGACAGACAGCCATAATATGCATTTTTGTAGACATTCACAAAGGGTCACAAATTCTCCTACTTATCAATACCCAAGGGGGGGGAAACGACGTCGCATTTGCGGATGGGATTAATTTGGGGACCAACAAACCAACGTCTATCTCACATCGTCATGGTGGACTGTGGCAAATTTGGAAGACACAAAACAGTTGTCCTCTGGGGATCCACAGCATCTTGTGATTCAAGGAGCCTGAAACTCAACGCGTATTTTGAAACAATCTGGTTGACTGGCTACCGAACTGTGATCAAATATGAACAAACCAAATCGTCAGAATCTCATATGTTGGCATGGATTAGCGGTATGAGTCATGACTGATAACACTGGGTCTCATACGGCAAGGATTGTCAAACCAGTCACAAGAAATCATGGAATATGGTTCCAACCATCATGACTAGCACGAGATATAAATCCCAGTAATAGTATTAGAGACTACTCTGATGACAAAATAAAAGCACAACAGTTTCTAGCTGAATTCGGTAAATTTAAAAAGCCTTGGGCATAACTTAGGACAACACATACATCATTCAGATCACTAAGAATATGACGACTTGATGAGATTTTTAAAGTAACAAATGTCAACTCTGTTAAAACGTTCACTAGATCCATATAACAAAGTTAGCGTGCTCCCTGAACTTCCCCATATTTGAAAGAAGTTGACTTTGAACACGGGTTGATTTCCGTGTAGACACAATCATTAATTATGCTTACACAATTAGCGTCAATGTAACTATAATAAGGATGTACACACTCATAGTCCTAATTTTTACTTGTGCATTTATCAACCAACCTCTGTCATTGGGGAGTTAGACTATTATTAACAATGTCCTAGCACTATTCCACATACTTTATTTATATGCACAGTAGACCAAAGACGCCACAAGATCTAGAGTAAGTTGGCATGTGAGTGGAGTTCGGGCGGAACCATTCGGGTCAGTTCCGTGCGCTGAATCTGTACTCACAGCTGGTCGGTCACTTGAGTTAGGTGCAATACATATCTAGTGAAGAGGGATGTCAGATGTGTAGGCGGTATTGCAAAGAAAGATCTACTTCATCCTGGGCCATTTTTAAGAGTCATGAGGATGGTTAACAAAACTGGGAACGATAGGTGTAATTTTAATGAATTCGACTACAAAACCTGAGATAAGAAACTATCTGTATCAAGCGAATGTCACTTTGAGAGAAACCGAAATTTGTGCACACGAATTTCAAATCATAAACGAAATCAGCGTGGAATGCGGAAAGACGATATACTGAAAATGCTTATCCGTTTAACATAATAACATATCCATTAAGCAAAGGCCAATGATAATTTATAGAAATTTCAATATCGTGTAAGGTTCCAAACATGCCGCGAATTGAATGGAAAGGGACTAACCGACGTTTCCGATAGTTGTCTTCTACCTTATTCTACTCTTGTTATATCACTATTCTATTTGTAATGAAATACTCAAAAGGGTATTTTTAAAGTTCCAACTGTTTGCTAGTTGTCCTAACATATTGTAGCGAAAAGGCGTCCAATAAAGCACAATCTTTATTGTCCAACTCGCTAGTTCACATGCTCCGCGCGCGCTCGCGTTTATGAGTCAGCATTCCAGTCCACAACACCCCCAGGTTTCCGTTCACGCGTCATGTGCACTTCTACCCGGTTTAGGTGTGTGATTGGCGCCTTCTACTCGGGGGTTTTCTGCCTGATATTCCTCGGCCGTTGATCCGATTTCGTTGAGCGATAGCTTGTCCGATCGCTCGTGCTGTCCTCCGTCTATCAACCGTGGGCTTTGACCGTAATCACAGCCGTGTTGAGATATTCCTGACAGTGTTGGAATAATCACACCTTCAATTTGGCCATTCATTCTATTTCGGCTGCCACGTCTCGCCCGTTGGTCCGATCCGGTCGAGCGATGACTCATCCGGTCGCCCACGCCGTTCTCCATCCGCTCACCGTGGGTGTTTGAACGCACCTCCCCCTGCGTTGGTGTATTCGGCCGAGAGCTGGAATGCTCGTACTTCCTGCCTGACAATCCCCCACAATATGTGGGGTGAGTATATACAGACAGTTGACCATTGTATGTATGTACATTAAAGGTTCGTCCAAGTGGGTGATTCACACCGTAGCATCCAAACAGAATCGCATTTGAGCTGTATGAATAGGGGAATAACAACAAAGGGATGGAAGAAAACTTTCTAAGCCGTATGTCAAGCCCGGAGGGGAGGAGGGAAACCTGCAGGGAATTTCACTCGATGTGTACATGATGTGAATATGTATGAGTGTGTTAGAGAGAATTCATTCTTCCGTCAACACAGCAATAAGTGTAATCCACGGCTCTAGATCCATTCAGTTATTGACTGTACTTGTTCAGAACAGTCAGTTTTAGAGTTTATGTGAAGATCATGTCACGCATGGTGTTGTAAGTCTGAACTACCACTTCACCAACGCCTCAACAACACACCTGTACCAGAGTGTACCAACTGTTCATTCTTTCTCTGTAGCCTGACGCAATTTCGGTGGATTATTCCTGCTCATGGCCAAGTTCAACTTCGCATTCGCTTCCGAGCTGATCGGATTGGTCAGTTTGATCAAGTGTTTCATTTCGAACTGTTGGGCTCAAGGCGAGAATACCAACTGTACTGTCGAGGCACGTGTGCTTCTCCGACAATCAGTCGAGAGCCACGGTAAGCAGTCAGCTAAGTGTCTATGTTTCTGTTGTCATCAAATCTTTCAGTGAATCACTGGTTACGGCACGTAGCAGCATATTTTGTATGATTATCATATTAGCGATTGAATGCTGGAATATAGGATCGTTATCAACAGTTTCACCTTGAACCACAAGCTAGATTTAAACTCGTCGTTAGTGTCTGAAATCAGTGTTGGAGGTTTCGGTATAAAAACAATTTGGTTCAGTATTCACTGAACAATCAGTCACAGTCAGGAACCAATAGATGTTGACATTAGTGTATATTTGAGATGACGTGTGTTTACGACAATACTAGCCAAACGTCAGCCTTGTTGATGATAGCAATATTACGTTTCATCACGTTTGGCTTCGGCGCCTGTTCTTTCATCCACATGGGACTAGTCATGTCCATAAAATATGTGCTCTGAATTATTCGATTGACCGATTGCACTGTAAATTTGTTCTTCTTCTATTTCTGGTATAATCGACAAGATTTTTAATAGTATCTTTGTCACAACAGCTTTTTAAAAAAATCACATATTTTTCAGTAACTCATTTAACAGTAATAGACACAGTTTATTCAAAGGAATATTGCCTACATTTCTTAAGGCCATCAAGGGAACGTTTAAGTGTTGTCTGGAGATGGTTTGCTAAAACTCGGCTAGTGTAGCGTGTTATCTTTAACATACTAGATAAATTGCTACAGACTTACTCGATATCTCACATCTCTATTACAAGTGAATGACACAGATACTTAAGTAACATTGTGACAGATTGCAAATACGGAACAGTAGAAATACACCAAAATAATTGACCTGGCGTTTGTAGACAGTATGCCTTAATCGGTAATGCTAAGCTGGCAGCTTTACAGTTTCTCAAGCTACTAAACTTTTGCTACAAGCTGCTGGGAGCATTCGTTCACATTCGCTGTCCATAATTAGCTACTGGAGGTGTTAGAACAGTTAACCTATTTGTAAATTGAGTCAACGGCCACAAAATGTTTGAGTATTTAATGAATATTGATCAGTTGATGACTATTGTCAATTTACACCATTTGGCATCATCTACTTTTCTGTGAAGTAGTGTTTATATAATGTAACTTCAAAGGCAGCCATTTTGTAAGACTGCGAAGCCTGGTTAGTCGGTGTAGAAAATGCTCAGGATGCGTATCTTTGGTCACTGATTTCCATGAAACCTAGGTGACATGTAGTGGAAGCACCCAGTTGACAACAATAGCTTTTGACAACAGGTGTGCCAGTTAGGTTGACTGCCGACAGCTCACTACACTAGCTTAGTTTCACAGGATTCGTGGGCATGGATACGTATGTTATCTTCATCGACTGGGTATCCTGTACCAAGCTGGTCGCTATAATCTGTTGAGCCAGTGTATAATCTGAATTAGGACAGGAAAGCATGAACGTCAGAACGAAATTCGTTATCACGTGTCTGGCTTCGTTGTTTAGGTACCATGGATGATGTGTATCTGGTAGTGGTTACACCGTTTAACACAGTAAATAACGATAGTCAACATGGCTCTTGTTGTGAGTTACTGGTATCCCTTGTTGCTAATGCCTTGACTGAATGACCCAGCCGTGTGATGGTTGCTCTTCGCCCACAGGTGTTTTTCTATTTCATTGTTTAAGGACCCAGATAGCATGACAACTGCGTCTCTCAAATTATTTTTACTTTCATGGATTAGTTACTGTGCTCTCTTTTGATTTACTTCCATCTCCTTGACATTCGCCTACCTCACGCTTTTTTACGTCAGTGATAACGGCTATTTATAACTGAATGTTGATAACATTCTGATTGGTAGTTAGGACTTCTATTATTCACAAATGATCAATCCACGTGTTACCAGCTCTTAACGTTAAAGAAACCAGTTTGCCTTCAAGATGCACACTTGTAAACAATCATCAACGTCCGTAAGAGTACTGCTCATTAAACTAGTCAGTTTATTTCCTCCATTCTGTGGTATTCAACCAGATTGATATACTCCAACCGTAAACGAGCGTTACAATTCGGGGAAATCATTCAGAAAACTTACATTATGGAAACGGAAACGTTCGAATTCGGACCGTTGCTTGTGGAGAAAACAAGAGAGAAGTAAGCCAATCTGTGACGTCTTCAACTTCTTGGCAATTGGTGGTTATTGTTAGTTGAACTATTTTGGATAAATGTTGAAACAGAAGTTCGAGTATAAAAGCTTCCTTTAGAAGGATAGCTGGCTGAAAATTCTAGAGGAATGCGGAAACTGTGATCAATTACGAGTGATGTTCAACCGATGTGAATACTAGCTTACTGAACCGTTACCCAGCCGATTGAAGGATCAAAAATTAACAAAAAGTGTCAGGGAACCAAAAACAAACGTTGAACATTTTAAACTTAAATATCCATTGAGATGACGGTCCTATATTTCTTCATTCCAACCTGAAATTAATTCGTGTTCAGCTTGCTACTCAATAAGCAAACGCTCAGTGTAATTTACCCCTTGAATATATGTTTGAACTTGCTTACGTACAACTGTTTGCCCTCAACGACAGAGTCATTGAAGGTTACTACCCGGAAAACAGAACCACCCTGAAGTTAGTAAACACATCACCTATGGAAGCGCAAATTAACTTGGGATTACTAACGGATGCAAATGAGGAATGGTTTAGTTACGAGCCGAAAAACATGCTGCTCAGTCCTGGCGAATCGAAAGATGTCACATTGTGGGCGTTTCCTCGGACCGCTAAACGTTATGAGGATGCTCTAGTCTGTGCCATCAAGGACAATCCCGAACCTGTCGTATTGAAAGTTGCCTGTGACGGCAGCCTACCAGCGTTGGAACTCGATAAAAAGGTGTTCAATTTTGACAAGGTGCTATTGCAAAGGTAAGTCTGTTTAATGGTGATGAATTATAGTAGTTTGGAAGAGACCCTATTATGAAAAGTCTGAATTTCGGCTAGATTCGAACCAACGACAGAAACGGCATTCTCAGAAGCGATAAGTGCTCTACCACCTGGGTTACGAAGCCACGCCGGAATACCAGAAATTTTAAATTTGGACTTAGTGACCCACATAATCAACCGTTTCATATGGAATCCATCGAACGATTCGGTTGTTTGACTGCCCGAGCGGAGTTTCTCGATCAGTTCACGCTGGAATCTACCAGCGTCACCGATGAACACTGGTTCGAATCCAACCGAAGTTCAAATCTTTTGCAACTAGGTCTCTTCTAACTTATCATATATGCCAAACTACTTGTCAGTAACACAATTATAATGGTAGTAAATATTGAGCACGTTTGCCAATCGCATGTTTTTTTAATGTTTATCTCAAACTCATCTGAGTTCGTAGATTCGTACAGATAATAACATTTTTTGGTAATGGACTGAAGCTCTGTTTGCTTCTTGCTTCTAGATGGCTGTAATTTTACAGAGCAAAGAGGTATAGGCAGTATGTGTTTGATGGTTGTTAAACCACATGCTGTTTATATCATCTTAATTCGAACACATTTATCTGCATCGGTGCAATCCGGGAAACATTGTGTTACATCACACAGGTTAACTTCAATATTTTCAGATCGACGGCTTTGTGCACAGTAAACTACCAGTTGACAAGGGTGCCTAAAGGTCACACATCCTGGAGGTAACAGAGGGAGAGTGAAATGTACTTTTTTTATCATATATATATATATATATTTCTTACTTTGAGCCGTATTCTTGATTACCATGGCTGAAGCTCCCGTTGTTCCTGATGGTGAGGCATGCAATGGCAAATTACCAAGTTAGTGCAGACGTACAAAGGAGAAACTAAGCAAAGACAATACAAAGTCTTGAAAGAAGCCTTCGTTATTTATGGACTCATCATTTACTGCAGCGCACCGCCACACCTAAGTGCGTTTCAGGATAGCTATGTGATTGATCTTGCAGTAACAACTTGGCAGGTGACACCTCTGAATCGTTCCCAGCAAGGTGGTTAAGCTGTTCATATCCCGTGCCACACAGTCAACAAAGGTTTCTCAGGTTAGCGAGAAATTCTCCGACTTTGAAAATAAGGGCTTCCATTTCAGTTTCCTTATTCTCGCAGCTGCCGATATAAATTCCTTGTTAAGTGAACTGATCAGTAGTCTTTATAACTCCACTCATCATTGGTAAATCTCTGCAAACACTGAGGTCAAAGTAGCGCTGTACATCCTGATGCACTTAATAATGGGCAATATGTTTTGTAAGAGACTTATGGGTTGTCCTACAGCAGCACCTTGTGAATACAAGGGGCTATTGTTCGCTGTTACGTCATTGACGAATTAATTTATGATAGCTGTTGTGTTGCTCTGACTATGTGGTCATAGCTAAAGTGGTCCTGAAAGCGATCTTACCAATAACAGAATACCTATGAGCCCAAAGTGCCACTCTGTAATAACGTTGTCTGTTTATTCGTACTACTCTTAATTTACCGAGTCCATTAAAACCCAATGTGTCAGACCTCCGCATTAGTATCACTTCATTTTAAACGTCACTCTCAAGACATTAATTAAAACAGTATAAAATAACTTCCTATAATGGCACCACTTGATACGACTTTTGTGCAAACAGATCGGCAAGTAGAGTGTACATTGCAGCAAGTACAGATTAGCGTGCCAATGCAAGAATGAACCGAGTGATTGTTCATCATCAGGTACTGAATGTTGTAACTCTTGACGTGCCATTCGAACAAAGTGACATAGTGTGAACAACTTCTCAGATTTTTAATTGTGACAGTTCACAAAAAACTTCAGTAATTATATAAAAATCTTAGAGACCTGTTTATTTGTCTAAAATCTGTTGTAAGTGGATCAAACTTTCTACTGTTGCACAGTGTGGGCTGTAGATTTAAGGGTCTATTTCTTAAACTAAACAACGTAATGATACATGGAGAGTTCACCAGCACTGATGACCATGTAGATGCCAACGAGAATGTACCAGATAGCTGTGGGATGCTAACATCCGTCACTTAATTTGTGTTGCTAATTCTGAAAAAATTAGGGAAAATTAAAGACATGTGGGCATTCACTTCCTCAGCAAACTGCCCTTCTTTCTGGAAGCAGAGCCTTTCAGACGAGCGCTTTGTACACACGTTTAAATAAACAAGTCAAGGCACGTGATTTAGATGGTGTGAACTTTAAAAACGCAACCGGTGAATTGTATTTTTAAATGTGAAATAAGCCAGCAAACAGCTTTGTAGTTTAAGGTCTGATGTGCACTGTTAGCGCATTTTGAAGAATGAGGCACCGACCGATACATAAAAGGATTGTTGAATTTGTTCGAGCAAATCGGTATTTTCCTAATAACGCCTTTTGGTTTGGACTAAGGAGTGACGTTGTTACCGAGGTTCCACTATATTTTGTGATCGTTCGGTTTCCTTTGGTAATAATTTTAAACTCCGTTTCTAGCTTACAACCATATCAAAACTCATTTACCATTACAAGTTAGACCGGGTCGTCTCACAAGCCTCCCCCATTCACAACACCTCTATTCCCTTAAGCTTTTTTCGAAGATGAACAAGTAAACCCACCCCCCTTTTGCGAACATTCTGATTTTCACCTTATTTCCCTACCTATCTGCTTCTTGTGAATCTTGTAATTACAGAAAGGATGTTCGGTCAATAACCCTGAGAAACCCAACCTTACTTCCGGTACTATGGAAACTCGCCGGTGTAGATGCACTGGGAGAAGAGTTCTCAGTACCTCAAGATGCAGGTCTAGTTGAACCAAAATCTGACTTCGTGCTGTACGCTTACTTCCGAGCAATGAAGCCGTTTAAGTCGGGTCAGAAAAAAAACCTTCGCCTTGAAGTATATGATGTGGAGAATTTGGCAGGCATGATTCAGGCGGAAACAATACAAGTGATTGCTGAAGCCTACGATGTAGCTTTAGATATCAGTTTCCCGAAAAGTATGTTTCATTTATTTTTACAGATTTTAATTACACATTAGTGCTTATCAGATTGCACCCAAATTTCTGATTACTTATCTGTAATCACCACCGGTCTGCGAAATAGCCGGGCCCAGAAGTTCTTTGATTGCTGTTCCTACACAGAACGTGCTATACTGACTGAGCTGCGATACTACAACGAAAACTCTGAAATCCCAGTTAAACTCGATTATCCAACGATCTACACGGTGGTTTTTTAAACCCGGCAAATGAATGGCCTAGACTGAATGGGTTTTGATAACAGCTGCGTTACAATCATAATAGTTAGCTGCTTGGGGCGTACACAGTGCTATCCTGTCCCAGTGGTACCTAGAAGGATCTAGTCTTGAACATGGATGTACTGAACATAACAAACTTTTCATACAATACTAGTTTTATCTAGCTACTGACGCTTGCAACGGTTTGGTTGTATGAGCATCTGATCGAACGGTGACTGGTTTAGCTCTCTCGAACATCTGAAACATCGACACATTGACCAAGTAGTATTTGACCGTTTTTGAGTTAGTCAACATTGTTTATGTCAACAGTTACTATCTGATTAATTCTTAGAATGTCACAACTGTGTAAGCCAAACACAAAGTGGTGAACTTGTCTGAAAACCGTTTGGTAATTGCACAGTTCACTCTCGTCATGTATCATTTCCGGTTCGTTGGAAACATCGAATTTTCAATCGCAATTCTATTAAATTTTCTAGTAGGGGTTACAGTAGGACTCCTTTTGTTCTATTAACTTATACTGTTTTATAATCCGTTCACCTTCTGGCAACTAATTTTTGTCACATTTTCGATAGGGGATGCGCTAAAGTGTTCGGCTAGAGGGTGGTTGCTAACGTATGCACCGCTTGCCGAAGAAATAATGGCATTATCAATCTTCAGTTTCACAGTTCCGGTGTCTGTTAGACGTTTTAGTCACATTAGTAACTTTGCGTCGACATTCGTTGTCCACACCGTCGTTCTGTCCTATCTGCTCATCCAAAGCGCTAGACATCTTATTGGGGTAGTTGACTTCTTCGGGGTGTGATAAGCCGACAAACGTTGCTCGATCGCCTAAATTATCGTAAGTTCGCACGATTCGACGTTTGTCTGAAATACATCCAAGCAACTCACTTATAGATGTCGGCTTCCAGTACCGTTTGTATAGTGGTCTGAGCTTTCTTTTACCTGCAACCAGTGCACATCATCTGAAATTGTAAGTCACCACAATTTGTCGATAACAGAGCCACAGAGGGCTACTTCAGTCGGTCGAAACAAGTGGTGTCTGCTTCTTTGTAAGCTGAGCATCACCGCGTGTTTTTTTAAAATTGTAATGGATATTCTGTAATGCCTTCTGTTCAAATGTAAGAACATGCATTACCAAATGCGTAATCAAGAAGTAAATACTGAGGGAAACATCAACAGATGATGTTGTCGCCAAATATGGAGACAGAATTATAGACATCCACGATGTTCGCGTTCGATCGCTCGAGTAAGCAACGAAGAGGTTAGGAATCGGGTGTTTAGCACTGAATGTCCAACGAGTTCTTTCGTTCATTCCTCACACCTGCAAAGACTTAGGCGGTTAAGTCATGTACTAAGGATGTCTGCTAGTCGTCTGTCACACCGAGCACTCTTTGCCGACGCTGCGGCCGAATGACGTAAGGTGCTGGGTGGACAGATATTGACCACTATCCTTGATGGTGGTGTGTCGCAGTCACTGGCGTATTTGCATCCATACCTTTTCTAGTTCTTCCGCACAGACTTCTTTTATTAATTTTCAACCTTCTTGGTAGTGTTTTCTTCTAGGGTATTCCATGTCACTGTTGAGGTGAGCGGCAGCCCAAGCCACAGTACGTCTTGGCCAGGCCCATGTCTGC
>JTDE01004024.1:24976-48630 GCA_014338405.1 Paragonimus skrjabini miyazakii
AGGCTGTGGAAGTGGCTTATGATTGATCTAGTGGACTCATATTTTACGGCCTATTTGATTGCGACAGCACGCATTGGCCCCTGAGCTTGGACAATGTCCGAGGGAACAATTGAGCTGTGAAGGCCGTCATGTGGTCCAATCATTGGCTTGTGCTCTCTATCCCCTCTGGGCTGGACTCTATACCCTGATTGGACCACATGATGGCCTTCACAACTCAGGTGTTCCCTCGGACATTGTCCTAGCGCAGCAGCCAATGCGTGCAGTCGCAATCAGAAAGGCCGCAAACTATGAGTCCATTAGACCAATCATAAGCCACTTCCACAGCCTGAAAATACAATGAAGAAATTCTACTACACTGAAACGAAAAGGCTTTTACACGAAAGATACATTATTATGCCTAGAAGATAAACTAGTATGGAAAGAGGTATAGTTGGCAACAGGCTGTAACTTCATAATAGAAGCATCTGTTTCAAATAGTGTTATTGATCCGCCTACTTTAACTTCATCGACTGACATCTTAGTAACCGATCGGATTCCATGAAACCAATCACCAAAATGAGTTGCTCAAGGAAAAAGCTTTCATCACAAACTTCTTTGCATCAGCAAAAATCAAATAGACATTCTTGACTGACTGTTGGTACTCATTTCCAGACTGTCGAGTAGCTTTCGTGCCGGTGACAACCACGCCTTTTTATGTTGCGGGTTAAATAGAACAAAATGCCTGGCAACAATACAAAAGGGGGTACTGGACAACATTGCCGGACTCAATCCCTGACTGTGGTCTGGTTGTGGACAATTGTACTGGAATCCTCTTGATAGTTGGCAACAAACCCAAGGTGATTTATATTTGCTAGTGTTACAACTCGGTAACACTCCGTTTGACTTTAACCAGGCGCAAACCAAATGTATCCCCTCATTTGTACTGCAGTAATTATGACGTGGATACTTTTCTTTTGTCAGTAGTAGGTGATTGTGCCTTATAGATGAAAGCGCAGAAGATAACGGTTCAACCGATGTCTTTTATTGCCTCAGTTAAAAGTATCAGGTCAGGGATCATGAAATATAATTTCGAGAAACGTGTTTATAGTCAATCGTACTGCATTTTATGAATGTACGTGTGTTTCCAATAAATTTATATACAGGCTTTTTCTAGTTAGTGATAGACATGCTTAGTTTTAACAAGCATTTATGATAGCGTGATAAACTATTCGTCTTTCAGCCATCAGTCTATAGTCACAAATGTGCAGGATGTCTAATAAATGAGACCACAAGTATTATCAAATTATCCATATAATCACAACAATCCACAAAAAGATGTGGTTCATTGGAGGTCAACTGATAGCGAACTAGCCTATCCGCATGCTTTCCGAAGAATAATTTTGGTCTTCGATAATATGCTGTTCTATCAGACAAGTTCCCATCTTGACAGTCATATGCCTAGACAGATGAGCAACTGAACATGTATGACGTTGAGGTGAGTCATCGGTGATGATCCCCTGTAATTCTCAACTGACATTCTTGCCCACAGCATTTCGAGACACGTCCGCTTGTTAATTATATGGTACAGTTGAGGTGCTCTCCTAGACATTTGAAATGGATTTAAAATTTCGTCATATTACAGTGACCTCATATCTATTCATGGTATCACCTTGCCTGACAGGTTTACTATTGCGCCCTCAAAAGGAATTAACTTTGGTGCTCTTGTGGTGCAACATCGCAAAACCAGGCAGATCGTGATCGAAAACAACGGAGAACAGGACTTCCGTTTCTCAATTGTGCGCATGTCCAAAATGATCGAAGTCGTGACAGCCAAAGAGATGGGTCTACAGAAAGCTAAACAGTAAGTTTTTTTTACATTTGTTTGGCATCGTTAAGTGTGTGGACACAACGAAGCCCTTCTTCGGATCGGCAAGAGGCGTTCCAGCTTTCTGATGTCCACTCTCAGACTGACACTAATCGGTTCTTTTTTTGGCCAGAGACCGCTTGCTACGGATTCGAATGAACAACCTTCATGATACAACTGTTCACCAGGTCACGGGTGCTGTATGATGTGAGACATGGCGATTATAACTGTCGGCTTGACTTGGTTGCGGTTTGCGCCTCCTTCCTGTTACTAATTTACACTCACCCCTACCGCGGGAATGGAAATCTACGGCACTGTTCGTACTTATCTGGACCCGCTTGCGTGTCTCGACTTCGTCATTCTAGTCATCAGAAACATCGGTGACTGACCTTGGTACCTGATTGCTGTAAACCATAAAAATAGACTTACCTCAGAGTTCAAACAAGAAGGGGGGAAAAAGAGATTGTTTGCAAAAAAAAACATTTAAATTCAAACAATCAACACTGAGATGATTAAATTAAGAGAAACCCCGAATGTCAAATATGTGCAGCGAGCTGGCACATGTCATACAGCTCTCTTGAGGTCTCTACTGTCTGCTTCATTAATTGTCTTTTCGCCACGTATAGCCCGATCGAGCAATGACAACATTTACAGCATCATACATGATTAGAATTCATTGTGTGCCTATTGTTCTCTAGACCTTGCGACTTGATTAAAATTGCACCACGTAGTAATCAGTGCATTGTCATTCACAACAAACTAGTTGTACATTTAAAAAATTTTGGGTCGAGGGAACGTACTTTGTTGTTTTTTTATCTTCAAAGCCTGCCAGCCGGATTCCCCAGTATCTATACTTTCTGACGCATGTGAATGGACACAAATATGGAGCGCCAACTGCTATGCAGCCCTCCACGTGACAAAAACTAAGACTGGGCTGCGCTCAAAACTAATTGTGGTGTAAAACAGACCTATATTTCTAATGAATATTCTATTCTAGCGATCGGATAATTCATCTATCTTCATTGGCTAAGCGCTTGTTTGATCTCATTTAAGGGTTTGTCACTTGTCTTGTGTCCATAATGCTCTTCTTTATTCAGTGGCGTTGCTGGGTTTGTTGGTCACTTCCTGCATGCTGATTGGTCGCTTGGAATTGGTTGTCAGGCCTGATCGCACCAATGGGTGCACTCCATTGCTGGCACGCCATCTTGTGTGACTGCTGGCGGATATACCTGGCTTTACTGATTGGCCAGAGATTGCATCTGCAAATAATCAGCATTAGTTGCCGACACACTGCCTATATCAATGAGTTTGATATTGTTAACTGTATTTTATGAATACGACCTGTGAAATTAAGTTAGACAACAGTTCGAGCTCGGGAACACTGCCCCAGTCACAGAAATGTAGGCCCCAATGTCGCTTTCTACGTTCCTCATGTTGATGTTTCTGTTCAGTAAATTCACCAGCCAATCGGCCACTTCTATAACTTTATTACTGAGCATACCGTTACCATTACTGTCATGATCTTAGGTTGATGGTTCTCACATAAAACCCAAAAACCTGCTTAGATATACCGGGCACAATGCACAATGCGTGTTTGTACTTCGCACTCACTTTCGTCTACCGCTTGACTAATCGGAACCGTGAATCGAGGTGACGATGCTCATTACGAAGTAATTGAGCCACGATCGTTTGCACTGACATGGTTGTCCACTTCGAAATGGTCACGACAGAATTCGCATCAGCAAGTAAAGACACAGAGACCGCGGCTCCTCTAGATTGCGTCAAGTTCATAATTTATGTCATTAGGTGGTTAGTATTACAGATTAAATGACTCACTTGCGGTGATATCTCACTCTCCGAGGCAGCCCCCCTCCTAACTCCAGTCAAAAAGTGTCATGTGGATAGTGCCCGAACTAGAAGATCGCATTCCCTAGAAGAGGTAGTTTCCCTCAACGACTGAATGTCCGAGATCACATGAACTGATATATGTTCATTGTTGATTTTGTTCTGTGCATTCGTCGGATGGCATCCGCAGGTGAAAAGTGAAAACATGACAAGAGGGAATAAAAGCAACCTCGGGCGGTTACTAACTGTAGGTCATACTCGCCATTCGGGCTGGAGGCCGCAAGATTGTTGAGAAACCTCAATTTTTCCTTCCAAGACTGCCTCCTTCCTCAACAAAACGATTTTATCCAAACAGAATGAACACGAATTCCCAGAATCATCCAGAGGTAACCCTGGCGGTTTTTCTATCCGCTCGACTTTGATTCCGCCATGCTCATTGGAGGCTTAATAGCCGTAGTTACCATCTTGAGTTACTGTCCATCAATCTTCTGATTCAAAGATGTCTGTAGGTTACTGATGAGTAGTAAGGGATTTTGATTTTCATATGGATTGAACATCACCCACAACTGTTTGCATCTGTCGCATTCCCATAGACTTTCCAGTCGGCCCCTTTCGAAAAGAAGCACTAGACTCGAGTTTCGCTTTCATGAGAGCTCGTCAATAGTGCATATCATCGCCCCTGCCGAGACTTGAACCACGGAGACGCGGTTCATGAGGCAACCGTGTTTACCACTGCGCCAGTGACCTCACGTTAGGCACGACCGAATTATCATATGTGAACACTCAACCACTTTCGCTTGTGAGTAATGGTCAGGTTGCCTGAGCGTCTCGATAGGAGACACAGCTACTGTCTAGGACTTCCCTGCAAGTTGAAATCACAGAAATCATTGACTTGTTGAGCAGTATTTGATTACTGATGAGTAGTAGGGGATTTTGATTTTCATGTTGGTTGCTGTAAAATAAACCTCTGTTATTGTAAATATGGTACCGATTAGTCAATACGAAATAGTTGCATCGTTAGTGAAAAAAAGAGTGAACTACAACAAACCTCGATACGAAATTACGAGTGAAGTCAAGGACTGGAATCAGCAGAGATGAACAGTTTTCATGAAATGCTCAATAATATTGAGGAATGTCCACAGTGTCTCAAGCGTAGTTGATGGTACGAAGCGCTGGAGCAGAAATTTACTCCAACAATGAAATGTCTTAGCTGGCTTCTAATCACCGACCGTTGAAGGAAGATATAGCACGTGCGTGTAGCAGAGTTTTATTCAAACGTGTCTATTTTTTATCATCAGACAAAAATATACAGTGCGGTCTGAAGCAGCAGTTACGCGACACTACCAAAATGAAGTACAACTCAATAAAACACTACACATCCACCAGTTTTCGTGTCTTAACTGCTTCTTTCAAGCTGTTCCAGGGGACCAGCTGTTTCATACAGTAAACACTGTTGGTTCTCTACAAAAGAACATTGTTTTTCTAGTAAACTGGGTGTCTTGTGCCGTCTCGGTAGTTCTCGACTCGGTAATCCACTAATCGACAAAACGTCAGGTAAGACAATGGTCCACCGGATTCAGTATTGTAAACGTAGTGATCATTCGACTGAATTCTCTGTGTAGTTCGAACGACAAAATGCAGTAGGCAGTTGAAACCCCAAGGGGACTGTTTTGTAAACGACGTTTTACTAAACAAACATGCCATTTGTTTGCAAAAATTGAGGAACCTCAGAGTTAACTTTATGAGTATAAACATGGAAATTTTACAAATTATGTTCTATCACCCCTCATGTTTCTAGACAGTATGACGGTTGAGCAGCGATATCATCTACCGCAGTACTGTTTTACATTAAAATGGTCTCGTTTTGAACAGGTGTGTCAATCCAACCATAAATACTGAGGTAATATTTTTCGCATGTTTTAAACACTACACAGGCAACCACGGTCAGGATTTGCCGTGAGACACTTTCGGTAAGTGGCTGTGCGCGTGCAAACACAAGTTTCCCGCGCATATTTTCCGTCGTGGTCACACCGTGTGCATATATGTCCCATACATCAAATTCGATGCGCACTGCACTCTGTGGCACATTTTCTAAACAAGGCTCACCGCAGTGAGCGAGGCACATCGTTTGCACACCCAACTGCCGCCATTTTTTACTGCACCCGAATGAAACAAGTGTCCCCGACCTATGTCTTGGCCCGAAAATCCAGAGCCCAGAACAAAAGACTTCCCGAACGGCCACGCCCCCCAACCCAGTCGGGTGAGCGAACGGGCACAACACACCGCGGAAACCACAGCCAGATTAGCTGGCTGTGGATGGAGTTGGACGGGGGTGGACGCGCATTTCCAGTGCGGTCGTTCGTCCCACCGCCCCCCTGGTTTGGCTGTAACTGACCCGACCAACAGCACCGGACCGATCACACACGTCTCTGTAACCGCTTTAGCGCTTGAATGCGCCGAAGGCGCCGAACACATCCCGAAGTGGTTGAAACAATAGATGTCGCACCAGCCTCCACCTGCTGCATTGACGGCTCGATTGCTAAACACCTCATAACAACAGGTCACCAAGTTGACGCATTAAACTCATTCAAAATACTGTTGCGTAATCGAAACCCGAAGCTATAAGTTTTCTGTGAAGCGATGCTCATCCAAACTTAACAGCCGACGTTGTGTGTACAAAAGTGGTTCAGACAACCTATCGGGTTGCCATGGTCGTGATTACATAATAATGGGTGTGCTTGTATTCGTGTCTAGTCCCTGTTTGTCCTTATTTGTATGATGTACATAACTGGCATGTTTTACGTTTGCGACTGGTGAGAGTAAATGAAATGTTAACATACCGCAACATGTCTACTTTATGCTCTGATGGAGTAGAAACGGACAAAGTAAAAATACGATATTCGCGATAGTTTTTCACTAAACGATAGATAATAAAAAGATGCATTCACGAAAGAAACGAATTTACCTTACTAAACGATTGATAAAAACCTAACAATGTCTCCGTAAAATCTGAGGCACGTCATCCTGTGTTTTTAGGCCCATCGTGCCACTTGTGGACTTTGACGTGACGTCCTGTAGCCGTACTACCGAAACAATAAGCGTCGCTTACTCCCTCTGAGTTGTGTGGCCTCGTTACTATGTCATTCTTCTGGTTGTCACCATGTCTTATCTGGCCATTCTATTCATGCCGTGATTAAGCAGCTTGTTGCGTAATAAAGATCGGTGTGGACAGCTCATTCAAAAACGTTGTCCAAAGTGAAGTACTTTGTTCTGTGGAAACCTTCATTGTTTGAAAAATGCTGTGCACAAAATCGACCGGACTACTACACCGGAACCACAACACACTGGTGAACCGTGACCAACACATCGCCATAAAGAAACCACTACCGATACTTGGACCATTTTTGTATTTAATGAATGGACAATACACAGCATGAAATTATTAGTGAACACTATTAACCAGAACTGGTTACATTTTCTTGTTGTACGCTTGTCGGTGCCACTTACAGCGTTATACGAGAGCCATTCATTCATACGGATGAAATAAATATTCCGTCCTCATATGCAACGTTTTTTGTATATTACGACAGGTTAACGCGTGCCTGTGAAAAACGACTAAATGCGTTATGTGCTAAACTATCCAATTTACAGTGTGTCATTACACATCAACCGGAACTGACATGTCAACATTACCGTCAGGCAAAGATAAAAAGAAAATAGAGCACTAAAACATAAATCATAAATCCACAACAGATGCTCTAACTGTTCTCCGTAGTTTTGGTTGTACAAAAGTATTCGCCTTAATTATGACGACAACACACGTTGCAAAATAGTATAGGAGACCGTATTACATCCTGATATTACAACCATTTTGTGTTCCTTAAGTGTTTGTGAAAGTTCTCTGTAGATTGTGGAGAGTAGCGGTCAGTTCTTTAACCCATCGTGATCGAGCCATCGTCACCTGAAAGTTTAATCCACATATTCTCATACACACAGTGTATAATGTGGTGATGCGACATCTTGCCTGTACAACATTCTGCTGCGGCATCTGCAGACAGGAATGCCCTATTTTGTAAGTGATCAATCAACAACAAAAAAAGAAAGACCCGATAATCCGTGTTCTAACAAGTCCCGCCCAAACCGTAAGGCTTGGGCTATGTTGACGTCGGACTGGAGCAGACCGATGGGGGTTGTTCATATGTTAAAAATCGGGCTTCTGTACAAATCCATTCAGACGGAATACTGCTTCGTCAGTAAATACTGTCGAATATATATCCCCGTCCAAAAAATACCACGTGCGGAATAACACGTTTATCGGCATCCGACAACTGAAGCTCCTGTAATCAGACCTCAAGATATGACCGATACCTTTGAATATCCTGTTTATAGCAGACTTCGAAGTGTTACATTATTGAGCCAGCCGATGGACATTCTTTATGAAGACTGTTATTTACACATCGCAGAACATCAGTAGTAGAACAATCATCTGTTGATGCGCGCGGTCGACCACTGCTTTGTAGGTCATGAACACTGCCCGTTGTAACAAACTTTTTCATCAGTCTTCGAACTGGCTTACAAGTAACGGATCGCGTGTTCACATGCCCTGGGTTGAACTCGTTAATGGTCTCCTCCACATTTTCACTACAGGTTGCATAAATAAAAACCAGTCAAATAGGCTATTCAGCTGTCAGATTACCGACACTTCCTTCTCTTACGTGTGTTCCAGGACGTTGATCGGGTTCCAGCGCGATAATTCGTTCAGACCACGTTGTGCGAGGCCGTAGTCTTGTCCCCAGCCTAGCGTTGGCCTTCAAGCGTTGAAGCGTGTGTGACCAGCCATTTGTTATCGATCGTGCACCGTGATGGCCAAACCACTGGGTCGGTTGAACCAAACGACTTCACTGGAAGTGCGCGTTCACCTCCGTCCCACTTCATCCACAGCCAGCTAATCTGGTTGTGGTTCCGGCGTTGTGTTGTGCCCGTTCGCTCACCCGACTTGGTTGGGGGCGTGGCCGCTCGAGACGTCCGTTGTTCTGGCCTCCGGATTTGTTACCCACTTCTGATAACTACTGTACTTTCGTGCATTGGTTACAAACTGCCTTAGTCTGCTGTCGTTTAACTTTCATTTCGAAGATGTTTTTTACTCGTGGACAGAACACTAGATACGAGCGGAATCATGGAAGACAGACAAACTTATTTTACGGTTATGCGAGGGCGCCGTTTAGTCCCAAACAAGCGAAAAAACAGAGGGTAAAAAAGGTACATTTGTGTGTTATGACCATATTGACTTGGTAGGCGCTTCTTCCATAGAATGGCGACAGCTGCAGGTATGATTGTGTTCCCAGTGCTGAATCAGTTTTACAGTTTTAATTTGCATGCTGCTACTTTAGGGCGGCAGATCAATATTATATTTAGGGTTACTAATATGAGCTCAGTATAACGAATTCTACCGACTGGTAGTTCTGTCAAGTTAACAAGAAGCTTAATTAGTTTGAATGCTGTCCATCAAAGTGGTTACTGCCTGAACGGGTCAGTGTTCTTTGGTGGAACGTGAGAGGAAAGACTGAATCCCAGTATATTTGTAAATCTGCTGGCTGTGAGTCCGTTACTACTACGTTTCTGCACCAACCTCTAATTGGGTCCCACTAGTAACCTATAACCATGCGTCTGATAACAGATCCCATATTGAAGACCGCTACTCGAGCTGATATTTAGCCCCGTGATTTATCATCTAAAACATAAATATAAACGGATTCTATACCCCTTAGTACTTTGTGCCTCTAGGCTCAGTCTACACTAACTGACACGTTTGAAATTTATCTTAGATGACAGAGTAGCTCAAACCAACACCATGACTCTAGTGCATAGGGGAGGTGCTCAAGACCGCTAGTTCTAGTAAGCTCACAGAAATTGGTAACAATTTTGTGTTGTTACCGCAAAAGATGTTTGGTTCGGGAAGTTGTTTATTGCATAGAAATCCCCAACATGTGTTAAAACATAGGACAACGAACGCCGACAGTCATTTGCATGGCTGGCCTGTATTCACACACACTGGGCAGCAGTACATTTGTGGAGGATTGTCAGGCAGGAAGTGCGAGCATTCCAGCTCTCGGCGGAATACCCCAACAAAGGGGGGAGTGCGTTCAAAAACCCACGGTGAGCGGATGGAGAACGGCGTGGGCGACCGGATGAGTCATTGCTCGACCGGATCGGACCTACGGGCGAGATGTGGCAGCCGAAATAGAATGAATGGCCAAATTGAAAGCGTGATTATTCCAACACTTTCAGGAATATCTCGACACGGCTGTGGAATACGTTCAAAGCCTACAGTAGATAGACGGAGGGCAACACGAGCGATCGGACAAGCTATCGCTCAACGAAATCGGATCAACGGACGAGGAATAGCAGGCAGAAAAACCCCCGGGTAGAAGGCGCCAATCACACACCTAAACCAGGTAGAAGTGCACATGACGCGTGAACGGAAACCTGGGGGTGTTGTGGACTGGAATGCTGACTCATAAACGCGAGCGCGCGCGAAGCATGTGAACTAGCGAGTTGGATAATAAAGATTGTGCTTTATTGGACGCCTTTTCGCTACAATTGTTATTCGCCTTGGTGCCACATCTCCCATAATGCGTATACACTATTCCAATAGTCACTTCTGGTCCCTCGCCTTCCTGACGTTGAGACTGGTCCTTTAGTTCCTGAATCTATGTACTATGCTACACACAAACGAAGCTGCATGTTATACTACAGTTGACTTTCCGTCCGTCACTGTTAGACACCTTCGCTAGAAGGGTGAGTACGCCACTCAGCAGGACCTTAGTGTTTTGTACAGACACAGATAGTCGGGGCTTAGCCACAGTGCTAAATGTCGCGAGAATGGAGTGCCACAACCGTTATTCTGTACTCGAGAGGGGCACCTGAAGCTTTTCTTCTAAACTAAATGGTCCTAAAATCATCGTTTACCGCTGTGTATGCTGCACCCATATTGGCGAATGGATCGTGGTTGTAACTTACGCGCTCATCAGTAAAATGTCAGGTAAACCGCATGCTGAGCCGACAGGCTGGTCACGTGTTCAATCAGGTTGACGTACTGTTGTACTTGCGCGTGTGGCTATACTGAATCACAAGGTCATATGTTACGAGTTTCATTCTGACTCATCTTTGTTAGTATCACTTGAGGTTTACCCAAAGAGAGTGTATTCGGGTGGTCAGTGGTTGTAAGTAATAGCAGAACGACTGGAACATGTTCCCTTTTGGATATGACCAAGAGGTTCACATTTGCGGTAAGTTCGAACAGTATAAACCTCTCTGTATCAAACACCATGTGGATTGTGGGGGTAGACAAAAATCAACATTGATGACTCACTTTTTTAATTAATCAAGCACGTCTCCATAATCCAGTCGCCAGACAATGCATCGTGTCATGTTGCTTTGTAAAATATTTTCGATTCCGACAGAAACGATATGATGTTACTCACAACCCCGCAATCCAAGCTGCAAGTTGGTTTCTTTACAATTACACCAGCCGGTGGGACCATACCACCCGGAAACGCCCAACTGATCACTGTCGAATGTTTTGCAGAAATAAAAGGTGTTTCAGAGGAGGTAAGGTGTCTGTTTCATTAACAAAATTATAATCCAACCGAATGTGAATACTGACACTGGTTCCGTGTAAGCATGTAGCCGTGAAGTAAAATGTTTAACATGTGTCATTCTAAGGCTCATTGTGTCAACCTGTTCTCGTGGGTGTTGTTACCAAAAGACACAATTATTCTGTTCGTCGAACTAGACCACATCGCTCGCTAGCTGCCGATGACCTACGGATTGATCTAGCCCTAGCAGAATGACAATGCGTGTGACTGGCTTTGATGTTAACTGAGTCAGAATTGCTAAGGAGACTAGCTCGTAGTGTAACAGAATAGGTTTATTCAGTATTCTACATGTGTGTGTGCTGCATCTTTGGCCGTATATCTCATGATACGTTGCTGCTAACTATAAAACGAACAGTGGTGATTTCTCACTTATTTGTACAGAAAGCTGCAGACATGCTCATTCACAAGCTATCAGCGGGAGGCTTGGGTATGGACACGGGTTAGGATTTTGTCTGTTTCCTAATTGCCGAGATGAGACGCGACATGTAATAATGAAATGTTGATCAAGGTGTATAGAAAGGTAGATGCCTGGGGGCAAACCATTGTGATCGAACTGTGTCTGCTTGCTGCCATGTGAAATATCAACGCATGTGGTGGCGACAACGTTACGTTTTCAACACTCGCATCTCAAGATGCTGGCCATCACGTCACGTGCATGGACACTTGGGTTGCACGCCGTCAGACTGCCCACAACGGGATAGAAGCGGTCTTGACAACCAGGCTCGAACCAAAATACGTACACTTGGTAGTAGGGTGTCGTTACAGGCTGTCTACAGTGTTTAAATGAGACTCCTACTGGGCATGTTAGCAATAAGCAGTAGTTTTAATTGTGTTTGAAACAATCTATGCATATCCAAATGTGTTCTTCCTGCAGGAATTTGCCATCGAAATAAGCGATCGGGATACGGTCAGCTATCGGTATGGAGTACCATATGTTTTACAAGCTGAAGGTCACCTCCCCTCAATTGAGACTACAGATATTGCTACAATATTCGAAGAACATCGAATTTGCAATGACCTGACTACGCTGAAACCGATTGAACTGGTGGACAAAGTGAGTGGGAATTTAGCCGATGCTAGAACATTTGTTTATTTTTATGTTCCTCATGATGAACATGCAAATTTCGAGGAAAATCAATACTCAGTTTTATTGTACACAACACAATAATCGATGAAGCCAAAATGAGACCTTACTATCATGGCTTCTGATACCTGATTGGACACGACAGACAACTAACCATTGCTCAGTAAGGATTGAAATGTGGGTTGCCTTCCACATGTTGGCTGACCGGCAATATTTCTCATTGGGTGTGCTATTTTAGTATGAGTCACCTCCGCCACTTTTTTGAAGATATCTGAATAATTCAGTAAGCTACTTGATACCAAACTATCTAGAAAGACGCCAAATTTATTAAGGTACATTTGATTTTGATAACGGGTGGTTTGTTTAGATCTACTCTAGGTGAGACCATTTGCAAATAGTTCATTATTAATGGAACATCACTCATAATGTGTTATGGCTTCCGCATTCCTACAAACTTTTTAGCCAGCCTCTGTTGGAAAGAAGCATCGAACTCGAATCTCACTTTTGTTAAGCCTCGTCAGTGAAACATACCCTTGCCAAGACTGATAGTGGGACTCCTGCCATTCTTTCATTGTACAACCGTGTTAACCACTGCACCAGTGACCTGATATTAGACGCGGACGAATTATCCTAAGCAAACAGCTACATTCACTTGTGAGTAATGCTCAGGTCACGGGATCTCTCCGAAAGGTGACACTAACTGCCCCGTTAACCTCGATCGCTAAACGTATGATGAAGAACTCTTTTCAAGTACAAATCGCATACATCACTAATCATGCTGAGCGATGCTTAGAGTACTGATAAGTAGGAGAAGATTTCGATTAAGACAAGTTAAATACCACCCATAACTGATCGTAACTTTCCCACTTGCATAGATTCACATGTACTCAGTCTTAGATCCTGTCACGACGGCCAGAGATAGTCACACTGCTTCACTTCCTGAAAGGGACTGTTGAAGTGGGCGAATCAGTAACGTAGCGTGATCGTTTTCGTGTGTGTAGCTGAGTTACTTCTCGTTTACCTGGTCGAACCACCGACCTAGTGTTGTATAGCAGGCAGTTTCGTTTGCGAGTAGTATAGTGCATACATTCGGAAAGTAAAGGACAAGTCTCAAAGTCAGAAAGACGAGGGACCAGGATTGACTATTGAAATAGTGTATACGCACAATGGAAGATGTGTCACCAACGCGAATAACAATTTACTGCTGCCCAGTCTGTTTGAATGCACGTCAACCGTGCAAATGACTGTAGGCGTTCGTGGTCCTATTGTGGTTGTTTACCAACCCGGAGGTGCCAGTGCTCCAACTCCCAGCAGAACACCTCAACGCATGGGAGGTACATCCAAAAGCCCCCAGCGAGTGGATCGCGGACAACACGGGCGATGGGACGAGCCATCGCTCAACGAAATCCCGTCAACGGACGAAGAATGGCAGGCCGAAAACCCCTGGATGGAAGGCACCGATCACCCACATAAACCACGCAGAAGTGCACACGACACGTGAGCGGAAACCTCGGGGTGTTTTGGACTAGAGTTCTGACTCATAAACGCGAGCGCGCGCGTAGCGTGTTAACTAGCGAATTGGACAATAAAGACTGCTTTATTGGACACCTTTTCGCTACACTGGTGCCGTGCCCCTGAACATAACGTAATGAAGTTGCCATGGCCAAGCCAATATGGGTATGGAGACGTGGACGAGTGGTTGTCGGAATTTGAGGCGATTGCGGCATGCAACGGATTGGAAAGCGAAACACAACTGTTGACGGCATTAGGAACACTGCTCACCGGACGGGCAAAAGTTGTCTATGCCTTGAGTAAACAAACAAAGGCCGCAACATCGTATCAAGAAACACGGACCGCACTGATTCAAGAGTTTACAAAAGAACAAGATCGACAACGGGCGATTGATCGGTTTTATGGTGCCGGATTTTGCGACACTCAGGGCCCCCTGGTTCACTGTCAGCACTTATTACGACAGTTGACTTTGGGCTTACCGGAGGCAGGCGAGAAAACGAAGAATAGATTGATGAGTGGGCGGTTTATCCAGAGTTTGCCGCCAGAGTTGCAAGAGAGCGTTCGGATGACCGAGTCTTGTAGGGTCACGAAAATCGAACGGCTTGTCGGAATTGCACAGCGCCAACCCGTACGGACGCAAGTCGGGCGGCTGGAAGTCAGGGACTTCGAACAGAATTTGGAGCAGCCGACGAAGGCAGTGGGAGGTTTGAAGATGAAAGTGGAACCAAGAGGAGCACAAGTTAGACGAGCACGTGAACAACCTCACCGTAATCATTGTTTTGTTTGTAATGGAGTGGGACAATTTGCCCGCCAATGCCCTAACAGACGTCTTCATTCTTGTTTTTCGATGGTAACGAGTTATCATGAGGGCGTTCCACGGGTAAAGGTTCTGATCGAGGGAGAGCAAAAGAGCGCGATTGTAGATACAGGTGCGGGTGCGTCGATAACAGATAGAGTACCAAGATTGCCAGTTAGGTCCGGTAATTGGCAGGTAATTACGGTCGGAGGGACGGTGTTAAAGGCGCTGGGGAATCAGAACGTTGAGATTCAGATGGGTGGTATCAAGCTACACCATACAACGTTAGTGACTGACAATGTGAAAGCGACGATACTAGGCGCCGATATGCTACGTCCATTGAAAGCAAGCGTAGACATGGAGAAGAACGAGTTGCGTGTTGATGGCGATGTCTTGAAGTTGCGTCGCGAAAAGACGAAGGATCAGTGCCGAATGGGTAGCGTCTCGGTGAAATCTCTGCCAGGGTGTCCGATCCCAGCCATCAAGCAGTGTGTTAGTGAGTCTGCTGTCTTTTTTACTAACACGGATGACTAGTACGGATTCTGTACATGGGTGGAACACTCGATAGACTTACAGCAGACCAGTATACCGGCGGATACCATTCAAGTTGATTCCGGAAGTGGAAAGGTAGTTAAAAGAGATGTTGGAGAAAGAAATAATTCAAAGGACAACCAGCCCATTTTCGTCACCGGTCGTGTTGACTAAGAAGGCGGATGGAACCTACCGATTTTATGTCGACTTCAGAGACCTGAACCGAGTGACGATCAAAGACGCGTTCCCGATGCCTCAGATGGAGGGGTTTTTTGCGCACCTGCACGAGGATAGAGTACTATCCCTCACTGATTTGCGCTGCGGTTACTGGCAACTACCAATGGCACGGAAGGATAGAGCGAAAACTGCGTTTTGTGTGAACGGACAGCAGTACGAGTTCCTTAGGATGCCATTTAGTTTGTGTGATGCCCCAGCGATCTTCAGACGTCTCCCGGCTCGCATTCTGGAGTGGCAGAAGGGAGTAAATGTATAAGGAGATGACATCGTTGTATTCTTCAAGACAGTGTTGGAACACGTGGACAGGCTGCTAGCAGTGTTGCAACGAATCGATACAGCCGGCTTAAAACTGAGTGGCAAGAAGTGCCAAATGGGCCGCAGTTCAATCGTTTGCTTGAGACACACGGCAATGGAAAAATCCAACCATTGCCAGAAAAATTGATAGCCATTAAGAACTTCCGAACGCCAAAATCGAAGCGGCAACTGAGGGGTTTTCTGGAGATGGTCAGTTACGATTCAAAATTAACGCCGGGGTTCTCTCAGAAAGCATATCCACTATCCCAACTGCTGAAGAAGGACAGGAAATTTGTGTGGACTGAGGTATTGGAGGTGGCGTTCAACGAACTCAAACGGGAGACTGCCAGCATTCGACGGCGCCTGACAATCCCGAAACCGAATGAGCCATTCACGGTATCAGTTGATACAAGTGTTATCGGAAGCGTGGCGGTTCTTTCACAACCGTCGGGGACAATTGAGTATGCCAGCCGAGTACTGAGTGAAGCAGAGAGAAAGTATTTCACCACAGAGAAACAATGCTTAGCTATTGTCTGGGCGCTGGATAAGTGGAGGATCTATCTAATAGCGACCACCTTTCATGTCGAGATCGACCACAAACCCCTGACTTGACTGAAGATGGCGAAGGATCCACGTGGACGACTGGCACGCTGGGTATTTCGATTACAAGCTTACAACTTTACTATCAGACAAGTCAACGGCACGAACAATGAGGTACCTGATGCACTGTCGCGACCGATACAGGAAAGTAAGCTGCCAACTGAAGCCATACCCGTGAACGCAGTATTGGTTGCCGGTGAAGATATCTTGGCCAATCAGCAGCAAGATCCTCAAGTACGCGAAATATGTGAACATCTACTTGCAGGTACCAAACCCAAGACGTTGACATCGAGATTGAACGAGCTGTTACAGATCTGGTACCGGCTACACCTGGAGAACGGTCAACTCGTCGTTGATGTGGAGGTGTAGAAGGGGCTGCGACCTCGAAGATTGCCATTCATTCCACTGAACCAGAGGGAACGTGTGATTCAGTTGGCACACATAGATGTTCACATGGGACGAGAACGCGTGTTCAAACTATTGCGGCGGAGGGTATTTTGGCCCACGATGCGGAAAGATGTGACTGATTTCATTCAGGCCTGTCCCAATTGCCAACAGAACCGAGAGACACTGACAACAACACCACCCATGCAATCTATCGTAACCGAGGAGGCCGCCCACACCTGAGGTATAGACATTTTCGGTCCACTCCCAACAAGTTCGAATGGAAATCGCTACATGTTATTATGATTGACCATTTCACACGATGGGTAGATGCCATTCCAACGGTGGATCAAACGAGCGGAACGGTTGCACACGCTTTCATGAAAAACGTCCTGGCTCGTTTCGGAGTACCGTACAGAGTTATCACAAACTAGGGCCCGTGTTTTGAGGGACAGTAACTTCAAGAGATGCTGAGGAATTGGGGAATTCAGCGCCTGAGGACATCGCCGTACTATTCACAAACGAACGGGTTGACAGAGCGGTTCAATTGTACGATGAAGGAATGGCTGAATAGCAGAGGTAATAACTAGGAAGAGGGACTACCGGATGTTTTGTTTGGATATCGCATGACGAAGCATGCAATGACTGAGAGTTCTCCATCTGAGCTGACAGACGGGAGGGAGCCAAGGATTCTCTTGGATGTCTGCGTGTCCAGAGACGGAGAGAAACAATTATTGCCGCAAGAACGCCAACACCTAGAACACTGTGCTCTTGAACGGACAACAGAAAGACAACGCCGAACTAAGCGAAGATACGACGTGAGGCACAACACACATAAATGGCGCCCGTTCAGGATCGGAGACCAGGTGAAAGTGAGAGACTACAGCCGACCAGAAACATCCGGCCCCGGTGCAGGAAAGTGTAGAAGGCGGTGGAAGGGACCATTTACCATCACGAACTACAAAAATACGAGGGCGATGGATCAATGGTGTACACTTGACACCCTGGCACAATCGCGGCAAGTTCCTTAAAGGAAGGGCGAGTGTGGTGGATTATCAGGCCGGAGGTTTGAGCGATCCAGCACTCGGCGGAATACCTCAACGCGGGTAGGAGGTACGTCCAATGACCCACAACGAGCGAATCGGAGACGGCGTGGGCTGCCGGATGAGTCATCGCCCGACCGGATCGGACCAACGGGCAAGATGTAGCAGGCAAAATGGGATGGACGACCAAATCGGGGGCGCGATTATTCCAACACTCGCAGGAATATCTCGATACGGTCGCGAAATGCGGCCAAAGCCCTTGGCGGATAGAGTTCGGACAACACGGACGACAGGACGAGGTATCGCTCAACGAGATCGGACCAGCGGACGAGGAATGACAGACGGGAATCCCCCGATAGAAGGCGTCTGTCAGGCACACAAACCGGCCAGAAGTGTACACGACGTGTGAACGGAAATCGGGATGATGTGGACCGGAATTGTGGTTCATAAACGCGAATGAGCGCGTATCATGGCAACCAGCGAGTTGGACAATAAAGATTTTGCTTCATTGAGCGCTTTTTCGCCGCACTATGTTTTCACATTACCTGTATGATCACAACACTAGTAATCGATAAAGGGGGATGGTGTATATGAACCGATCCGTTTGGTTTCGATGTCCCGCATATTATTTCGGGTCTCCTTTTTTAGCAATGACTAGCAGTGGTGTATGTTTCATTGATACTTATGCTTGTATTGGTGAAATCCACAAGTGTGTCGCAAGTGGGATTCACCAATTCATCAGTGAACTAGACCTGTTGTTGCCGTGCTAACTGAAACCAAATCGATTAATATAATTGTTAAAGCATTCATATGCAAGCTGGAATTCCAAACACTGGTTTGCTTGAACATTCTAGAAAATGCTTTTACCGTATTTTCAGCATATACCAGTCGAATAAAGAGGAGTCGGTTCATGCAAACTGGCAAATCATCAGACAAGATGAACTACCGAATGCCTGCAGGTCTCACTGCGTACCAGAAATTCTCGACAGATTTATGTTTAAGTATTGCGGACCGGGTAACTATCGCCATATATGTCAGATCTATCGTTAATAGATGTTCGACTAGTTTGACCTGCGCAGAGACTTGTTGACTCCGCGAGGGCTGGGATGTGGGATGAATCCGGTTCAGGTAGTTTTAAGGTTGAACCTCCGTGTGTTCGACCTAGTTTGACCTACGCTGTACAAACATGTGTTAAACCTACAACGTACAGTGGTGCATGGTGCTTCACAATTCTGAAACCATACATTTTGTATTGAATTGTATGACAAGACTTGTCTATAAGGTTCCGCTCACGTTATCCACTTACGATATTGAGTTACCGTTCCGTTTAGACACAAGCTCAAATAATTATACATGATTCCGATCCACTTCCGTGCTCAAGTGCAACGGAACGCAAATGATCGTACGTGTGTCATATGCTAGCCCCTCACTCCCTTCTAGCAAATCGCAATTTATTTTTAATGCTGATGCATGTCTGAACCAAACGGAGAAGATTTCGCAGAATTTAAATCTACTGAGGTTAATACAAATGGATATGGTCAAATCGGTATTTACATGTTACAATTATGATCTATTTCCCAGGGTAGCTATGGTTGTGGCGTCTACGGAGTGGCTGAAAATTGTTTCCTATTTACCAACGTGCTAGTCGGATCTCGGGTACGGGCGCGCTTCTGTATTGCCAATCGGGGCAGAGTTCCGGCCGAAGTGTTATTCGAACTACGCTCCACTGGCCTGATCCCTTCGCAGTCACCCTCGCGTCCCAGTGGCCAAAGTTCTAGGTCACTCACACCTGCGGATGCCTTTGAAGTAGACCCAGAGCGCGAGCAGATTGAACCGCATACATGTACATACGTTAATGTCACGTTTTCGCCATCAGCTATGCACGTAAGTCTTTTAGTGATTACTGGCACGATAGATTAGTTGTTCATTCTCAGTAACTAACAAAGAGTATCAACCCTGGTAGTCATATCGCCGTGTACAGTAGGTAGACAAGTCCTCCGTCAAGCAATTGGTGTAAACGCCTCGGAAAATGACGGTAGACGTATATCTACTAAACATTAAAATCCGTCACCACCACCATCATGATCATCATCATCAAGAATAGCAATGTATCGCTGGAGGCCATCTACCAAAAACTATGGATGAGTAAAAACAGGTTCTAGTCGTTGTGCAAAGGAAAAGAAGAAAGCGAGAAGAGGGAACCTAACTATTAAAATTCACTACGTCTATCCTCAAACATTTAAAATCAAGGTGCCTGCACCTTGCAAACCATCAACCAAGCCATAAATGAAAGTAAAGTATAGGATACATGGCGTTTACTATACATTTCGGTTGTGTTTGTTTCTACAAGCCACATTGATGGTCTGGAAAGACTAATAGCTCATATTCGAAGTTGTTTTGATAGACCATCGCGACACACACCCAGTCGACATTTGCAAAGTCGAATAGGCAGTTGTTTTGAACATCTTCCACCCTGTATCATAGTACAGTGACAAAAGTTGATGAGCGGTTAGCACCAAATATGCCAGGTTCATGAAACAACACAGGTACCAACAAACTTTGGTCAGTCAGACTGCCAAGCGCAGTACGGGGTAAAATTGTCAAGTCAGCATTCTAGTCCAACTAGGACTGTGTATGTCAGATAGTGAGGAGTCAAATTCAGTGCTGTTTGAAATGAATAAGATTTAGTAGTTGTATTCATGGAGTTTCAAACGGACACTAACCAAGTAGTTTTCCGAATTACCGCCAGTCATGTCAAGTATGAAAACTTGAAACTGATGAGACACGTGATTTCATATTATTAACAACACAATATGCCTCTTTAATACTGAATCTATTCAATTGTTCAGTCATGTTTGAAAGCCATCATTACTCTGTCTACCTGCTGTTACCTCCTAAGGCCACACACGTAGTTCATCATTCATCACATATGTAACGTTTTTATTGCTTTCCATATGGCTATGAATCTTACCAAATGGTGTGTCCTATATAGAAATATGCGGCCCAGTTCCGAGTGTACCTAGAGAACGTGCCTTCTATGACGTCCACTGGTTCAGGACGGACAAGCTACACACCTGGTGGAAGTAAGTTGACTACTGCTCTCCCAGTGTTGAGTTTCGAACTGGCCGGTGAAGGACATTTGCCACGTTTGACGGTGTTGGAACCCACTGTCCGTAGTCGACAAGGTCATGTGATGTGCGTTTTTCAACGTGTGCAGTTGGGAAGACAAGCCAATCGCAGTCTGGTGCTTAAGAATACAGGCATTTTGAACAGCCGGGTAAGTTGTGAATTAATAACCCTTTCGGTTCACGTTTACAGCATGATTATACATTAGTTGCTGCACGAATTACGTCCAGCTATTATGTTACTGATGTACTTCTAGCCATGTGTTAACAGGATCTTTTCTGAGCTCATTATGTTCAGTGGGCTACAAACCATACCCTACAAACTGTTCGGCGATGCTCCAGTATAGACTTAAAAACAAATTCACAAAATTACTTTATGTTAGATACCGATATTACGTCTTTTGATAACTTACCTACCATCATCAATGCACATTTTCTGTTCACATGAGCTGCAGAAGAGAAACTACATAAATCCCGTGAACAAATCCCGAATTACTTTGACACTAATGAAATCAGTATGAATGACCCCAACATTTGCTAGTTTCGAGTGTTCGGGTCAACCTCGACTACTAACTGAGCATTTACACTCTGCGGTATTCTTCGTTCCAACTAAGTTTCACGTCCCCATTTTAAACAGTGTTCCATTTTTGTGCCTTGCCTCTCCATTGTAAACAAGCCGCCTCAATTTTAAGCCTAGTACTGTTACTTTTCAGTATTCCATTGAGATTGTAAGCCTTACGTTATCTGACTTACAGGATAGTCATCACTTCCCCGAAACCCTAGACATTCAGTCTATTATTATGATTATGTTAATTGAAAAATGGTAGAAAAATGATAAATCACTTATCACTGCGTTGTAATTTCAAACCTTCACATGATGATTTTATTAAGTTCCAACGATGTCGTTCGAAAACACAACCAGATACACTATCCTGATGGAGTATGCAGTTTGTGTGACTGTAACTTACTTCAGACGTTCGAACAACGATATTGACGCTTGATGCATCCTTCCGCTTATAATTGGAATTAATGATCTTGTTACGTAGTGAAGTGGTATGGCACTGCAGCATACAAGCCGGCTGTTTCTCCTCGGGTTGTCCGTCACACCTGCGGACCAACTTTGGGGCAATGTGGAGACACCAGGGGACAGCGCTCTTCCGAAGTAGGGGGTTCCAGCAACAATCCTGTAAATGGAAACAACAGAAAACAAACATGAGTCAAAGGCCCAGTAAGCCATGCACACGACACACAAACAATAACTAAAACGGCGCCGACAACACAGCAGCACGCTCCGTCACCAAGTCAAATTCAACTAGTGCGCGCTTGCTGGTTTCGGTCGCACATTACAGCACATAACAAAAGAAGGGTACACAGTTGAGTATTAAGGTGTATTATACGAATAGACATTCGCAGGAAAATGATTAGAGATAGACAAGCCAGGAGACTCATGTACAATACAAAATAATGTCCAGGTTGATAACAGTGTGGATAACAATATCCAGGTTTATGCTGTGTGTCGGTAATGTTGCATGGACAGGATCACGTGGATGCAATGTGGAGCTGTACAGTTGTGTAGCTCACGTCCTCGTGTCCGTTGGCTTTTGCACGTTGCTGACTTGTTCACCGTCTGAGACTTAGCATCAGAAGTTGTGTTGTGATTCTGTGATTTTAGTCGCCTTCATGTGTGTGCGTCACATGCGTGAGTTGGCTAAGTCGATGCACTCTTGTGTGCGTGCGTGTGGCCTTGCACAACGCAGTGTTGAGGAAGAAAGAGGTCAGTCTGTCGGGGGAGTAACGGTGAAATACTCCTAACGGAGCCTGTGCGTGCAGGGTAGACAGAGACTGTTGAACCACACGTTGGCCTGCGGAGTGCGTGATACGTTTGTGACCTTGAGAATATACCAGGGATATGTGAGTGAGTGAGTGAGACAGTTAACATGTGATCGCCTGACCAGATGTGGGGCGAATGGATGGCTAGGATTGAGCTATGGTATTGCACCGTTACAATCTCAATAATGCACAGCTGCCTAAAAGTAGGTCCTGTCCACAAGTGCTGAGGTACTGTTTTCATCTCGTACACATCACCAACATTCTTCTGACAGCAGGTTTGGGAAAGTGAGCTCATCAGGTGGGTGGTAGAATAGGAACACCGTACTTTACTGTCTGCTTCAAAACGATTGCCATCACGGATACAGCAAATAATGTGGATCTTTTCTCCTTTGTTCGCTACTGTACTGTGGCCTCAACGTTTGGTCAAGTCTACTTCAATGTTTGTTCTTTGGTCATTTTGGGGTGCAGTGAGATGTTAGTACCGAACTGTGGTTACTTGTTATCTGACGGCGTAAATAATCTGTTCAAGCCGAATGATCAATCTGGACAGCTGAAAATCTCAAACGAATTGTGTTATTATGCTTGCCACGACTCAATCTATTACTTACGCGGGTCAACTAAATTAAGATTATGCCACTTACTGATCGTCCTATAACTAAGTATCCACAAACAGATCTGATGTACTAAGATTTTACGGGAATTTCAACTTACCAAAATGATCTGCTCAAAAACAGAGTCGGGTTAACGTACCATTCCAGCACACAGTTGTGAGCACAGCCGTGATAGCTGACACTGGGCTCTATGCGCATTTCAGACAACAAGACTGAGAAACTTCATACGCCGCTTGGCGTTTTGAAAACAAGGTTATATAT
>JTDE01004024.1:56391-67156 GCA_014338405.1 Paragonimus skrjabini miyazakii
ATTGTATCCGCGTACCTGAGCTGAAAGTATGAAGCGTGAAATCAGTCACAGTTCAAAGTCAGTCGGACCGCTAGCTTAATTCTCACTGTCTTTCACGGCAATCCATACTTTTGTAGGTTACTCAATCGTTCCTCAACCGTTTTTCTTATTTGAGCTACATATTAAACACCCAGGAGAAAACTACCAGCTGGAGTTGTGTGCCCGAACTTTACCTACCATTACCCCGTGCTTACCTAAGATAGAACCCCGGAGTATCTCAACACATTCATGTAAACTTTTCTCTGTTGTCCAGCCTTCCATAAAACTGCAAATAGTCGTTATAATTTGTAGTTTATTCATGTTGTCACCGATGTGTTTTAACCCTTTAAATCACGATTTTCACAAGGACACTGTTATTATGTGGAAGAAATTAGCCTCTACTATGTCAATCACATTCTTCTCACTACTGTGTTGCCTGAAGCTCTTCGACACAATCATCTCGACTTTGGTGATTGTGCGCCTTCGGAACCTGTCAGCTATACCTTTACCTTCACGCATTGTGGCAAGTTAGATAACATGGAACCCACCAGTTTCCGTTATGCTTGGCCTATCGACCATCCGAATCTGCAATTCCAACCGTCTGAGGGTCACCTACATCCGAACCAGTCCAGACGTATCACTGTGACCTTTTGTGCTTCGAACGGCCCTGTCACAATGCAAGCCTCACCCATCAAATGTGTATTACGGCGAATTCGGTTACCTATTCCAGAAGGGTGCACGAAAGTAAGTCTAACTACCAAATTGCAAGCAGCTCGTACACGTTTGTTTCAATAAAATGTTAGTACTTTTCAGACGTCCCGCCAATGTAACACATCGAGTCACATGTAGATCGGGTACCCCTGGATCACCGTAATCATTTTACTAATTGTCAACATTACTATGAACAACAACAATAACGACGATAACTAGTTTATCAAACAACTATAAGAAGTAGCATTTCATTTTATAAGTTAGTCACACAGATAGCAAATCACCAATGTCAATGATGAGTGGTTTGGAGTTCCACTCACCATTACATCACAGAGTTTTCGGTAACAGTTCAGATGGACATGCAGACCATTGGCTACGACAACTGCAGGGTTTGCAATAATTTTTGTGCGAACATAAAATCGAACTATGTAATCGAATAGCGACCGGTTCGCTTTTTTTCTACGACTCAATGAGAATTGTGGCAAAATTTCGAGCTTGTAAGGACCCTGTGGTGTCCAGAGTGCTAAATCGTTAATTAAACATCAAAACCAAGCTTGCAGAGACAAGCGAAATGATGGGATTTCATTACAACTGTAGTAAAAGAAATGTGCACCCCAAGTTGGCTTGGACAACGTTTCGTAGGGGCCAAATTCGTCCGGATGCGACGCCTCTAAGACGTTGCTCCCTAAATCAGACAGACACTTCTCGTACACACGAGTTTGAACTTTTAGGGAATGCAAGCTAGCGGCAATGCCTTCTGGACGAACTGACAGAGGATGGATGCCACTAGTTGAACGAATACATGCAGGCAATCGCTACCAAACAGGCAAACAAAAAGACCGGAACTGAGTATAGGTGTCGAGAAACCCACAATGCACATTCCTGTCAACTTAGAAAGCTATTTGCTTAGCTTATTACAAATTCCGCATGATACAGCTTTAATTGAAGTAGAACCAAAGTTTTGTTGTCCGCGCCGTAGAAATTATCACTTAGAGATTGAGATACAATTTGAACATCTCTATAGCCAGTTGAATCTCACTTCATACATTACTGCTCGGTAATTCAGATCAGATGTAGTGAATTTTCTCTAAACCAAGACCGACAAACTCAGTTTGTTCACAAGATTCCTATTACTGTTAGACACCTGTAAACCGTAAGAACTCTCCGCGAACGTGAAGATATCCTCATGACACGTCCCAACAATAGTGTAGGCATAGGTATTATGAAAAGGAAAGATTATATTGATAAAATGTTGGGGATTCTCTGAGACCGAAGTAAATTTGGTAAACCTGAAACCAAGAAGAACGAAGCAATTGTGATCGAGGGACATATCGTACACAGACTCAAGCGATTTTTGGGTCGATGAATACTTACCGACACACAGTTTGAACTGGCATTACCATCCCTCGTCCATTGGATCTACCCAAGATCCATAAGCTAAATCATCCGTTGAGGCACATTCATGATATGTACAATTCTCCGTACAGCAAAGTGGTTAGCATAGCAACTTGGACTTAGTCACAAGTAACCGTGCCCATACGGCCTGCGAAACAGGCTCGATTTTGTTAATGGTATAGAGAACATTGATACGAATAGTCAGTAACTGTGTTCGCTAAACGTCTGCTTATTATCCACAAATGTTTCTTTGCTGAAGGCTGTCAATTTCATTCGTGAACATATCTGCCAATCGAACACTTAGTTCAGCATACGGACACCTGTGCTGAAAGAACTGCTTTTGCGATGTACTCTCAAAGTCCAGTTTGAACTTGAGAACGAATTGTATCGTCAGACTGGTGGAGTCGCAACGGGGTCCCAGTTGGGTTCATTATTAGCCAATATTTTCGTGGGCAGGTTGAAACATCAACAGCTAAGTCAGTCTATTAACAAGTTGTGCTCCTATCGACGGTGCATAGACAACATTCTCGTCCTAATGGAAACTGAGCATGTTCTAATTGTTCACTCATTCAATTAGGTGTACCTTGTTATCACGTTTACTTTTGAAACGAAAACAGAAAACTCGTTTCGTCTTCTAGCTATGAACTTGGGTAGGCGTCCAGAGGGTAGTTTATAACACTCCGTTTATCATAGAGCAACAAGTACCTGGCAGTACACAAATTTTAATGGTTTCCTGATTTTGAAACAAAAACGAAACATCATTCGCTGCATGACCAGTAAGACAATGAACAATCTGCTCTGCAGACAATAGGTCAAGAACTGGAGACAGTCACCAGTAGGCTAAGAGAAAATGGTTATTTAGATCGTTTTATAATTCGCATCATAACTGTAACTAAACCACTGAGTCCGATTACCACGGTGGGGAATAAACTGGTATTCATCCACCTTCACTTTAAGAATAGTATTGCAACAGTTACACTCAACCGTGGACTGTATTAGACTGTTAGGTACACACTTCAAGCGGCAACGCTACCACACAGCCGGTTGACTTCGAATCTGCAAGACAAACAGTCTGTCCTCGATCAATCCATGATTGTGTACTCATTCTTCTACCTTTGTACAACAGAATATGTAGGTCGCACGACAGATCAAAAAAGTCATCCAATGTGTCTTGGGACAAGTTCGACCAGATCTATCAACACTGCAACCGTCGTACATTTAGCCGATACTGATATTGATTATGTATAACAAAAGTATCTTGAAGAAATGACCGGAGATTAAAAAATAACGATAGTGACAACGTTCGGAGGTATATCATAGCATAAGAAGCGCTACAAAGATGATTTTCAGATAAGTTTCCGGTATTTCAGGAAATCATAGATAATCCTGTCAACGTCATGCTACTGGACGTCATAGACATTGACATGTCCAGTTTGCAGCCGGTATAATCAGTTCTCATATAACCCAGCACAGTTCGCATAAGTCAGTCATTGCTACAGTTTTGTTGCTGGATATATTGTGTTTGGAGAAAAACGTTCGAATCGATGAGAAATCACCACTGATTCCTAGTGAGAGTCATACTAAAAGTAATGGTTACATTTTCTCGACCAGTACAAAGACAGAAAAGCACAAACTAAGGTCTTTCTGCTTCCTCTGGTAACTCATTAATTTGTGTACCTGGTAGCAGAGAGTTTCAGTGTTAGAAAATCTGATACCTAAATCAACTGTAAAAAACAAGTGTTGGATGGGTATAAGTAATCTTTAATAAACGAACCAATTTATCCAACATTGGATTAACCCATCAGTTGTGTACTACAGTATGATTCCAATTTCTCTCTGCGTGACACTAGAAACATGAAAGCATCTCCTGATCAACACCCCATGTTAATTTAATTTTCAGCCGGCCGACTGGGACGATACGAAGCAGATGATTCGCTGGGTGGACGCACCCTTAGATCCGTAAGTTACTTCCGATGTGACAGATGGACTTTGATATTGTTAGGCAATGTTTAGATCCCGAATGAGACTCAATCGTAGATAGAAACTACTTGCTAGATAGGTGAGTTATGCAATTTGGTACGGGAACATAGTTATGACAGCATGGGAGAGACCTATGCAACACATGTGCGGTGTAACTGTGGTCTCTATAGAAGTCCTAATACAATAACTCGTTTGATGATGGTAAACAGCCGTATTGTGCCAACAACGTTCACAACTAAAGCAAAAAATACAGTTAGGTGAAGCCTAGTTTGGGGCTAGCGATAACAACCCAAGAAAGAACTCGGAAGTGGGAAGTGGGTTAGCGCTCACACAGTGATATCTTAAACTTTTTGAATCGGAAGTTTTTAGAGCCTTGATTTCTTTGAGAAGTTTAATTCTCATGGATGACCGTGATTTTGTTTGTTAGATAACCGTTGAAAAGTTGTGTATTAAACCTGCCTGCTCCGAATTTTGGACTGACCCGTGGAACAAGCCGGGTGATTCAATCTTCCCATACTGCTTTAACCGTCGGGTCACCGCTGCGCTTCGTTCTGGGTCACCAGGTTAGCTAAACTCGTGATGACTCCTCATCAGAGTCCTTGACGTACAACAACGCCAGCTGTCCAGGTCCCATTCTGAGCTGTGTTGATACTGTGCAAATTAGTGCACTCAAGTTCTGAGTTAGTAAGAGAGTAAGAGAGAGTAAGGGTTTAAAACTCACGATTATTTGCCGGTAGAGCTAGTTAATATTGTCCTTTTTTTGGTTGTTCTGAGGTTACAAGCTAGCGAGATTTTTGTGTTGGTACATCAAGACGACGAACGTTACAAGCCTCAGAGGTCGAACATCCAACGTATCATATGAGCAAACTATCTCAAACGTTCACAAGTGGTTTCATCTCAGGTGCTAATATGAAAATATTACAGTTGTCATCATGTTTCTACTGAAATGACCATAGTTTACCGTTTCCCATCGTGAACAACATATTATAATCATGGTTGAATTTGTACACTTTAAGAGGGCGAGTGAAGGTGTATCGAACTGAGTAAAAACTTTAAATTACAGTCACCAAAGTGCCATTTACTAACAGTGAAGTTTGTCACTTAATCCGGATATATGGGGAATGTACTCAAGTTCCCAAATATATATGCCAAGGTTTTACTTCAGAAATTATCTCAAATTGGCTCACCAAACAATCGACCGTCATATTTTGATGAAAGCAAGCAGTTCGATGTACGTCAATTCAATAACAAGATAATCAAACACATCCACTATCATTCAATGAGTAGACTGAAAGACATTGTAGTGTATGCACTGTTTGTTGGAATGTGCACTTTTCATGAACCAGCGTTCAGACATTTGTGGATCTGATATTTTAATTTAATCTGACGTACTGCCTGGTACCAAAGCTGTCAGCCAAGATACAACCATATCAGCTCATCTCATGGGTTAGAGTGCGCAAGACAACTGACCAGCTGAACTGAAGAGAAATCACAACTATTTTTAGCGTGCACACATAACTGATAGCTAACAGCCTTGTATTTCACAGGTTGTATGATTTTCACTATCATTAGTTCTCTTGAAATGACTCGCTTGTAAATGCAAGCTGTGTGGCAATACGGGATTCTGTTGTTGGGACATGCATGCGAAACCTTATCCATCAGATATATTGCTGAACATATTGAGGACTGTAGTAATACTAAATTCTGAGCACGGTGCGGTTGATAAACACGGATAACGAATATTAAATGTAGTCATTTACATGGGGTAGACGAACTTGGCAACATATGAAGTATTCATTTTTAAACTGCTCTCTCCCTTACAGTTCCAAACAGGTCCCAGTAGGTCCAGATGGAATGGTTCGATCTACCTCAGGTAGTCGCACTAATTCACGCCTGACCCCCACTAGTCGAGAAGGTCATCATGAAAGTCCCACGGAGAATTCTGATATGTACAACTCCGACTGCGGCTGTGCAGCCGAGGTAATTCGGAAAAAGCAGAAGCTTATCGAAATTGAACCGGAACCCCAGTTCGAAGAAATTGTCGACCGACCCGAGCCAAAACCTCTGGAATTGTTAGTATCAGTTGTTGCGGACTATGCGAGATTCAACTGTGACGTTGACTGTATTGTTTTCAAAGAAACACTGATGCTACAAAGACGCATTTATCGGTGAGTTAGTTTTGGACTCATATATTGGCAATACCAGGCTTGCTTATGTTAAGCGAAATTGAAATAACAAGAAATGATAACAAGGTTTATGATTGATTGACCACTCCAAAGACCCAATTGTTAATTCAATCATCCAGAAGATTCCGATTACTGCATTAAGATAAACTGTTATTCCTTTATTCAAGTCATCTTGGTAATATCGGAGCCGAGTGCTAATCGGAGCGCCAGTTATCTCGACCGTTCTTGTCCAAGCTTGATCAGTCAAACAGCAATCAGTCCATGTGTGTGCTAGTTAGTCGTATGACGACAAATACCTCGTAGTGGACAAAAGAAAATCGTGCTTGGCCCAACTATGCACTGATCACCGAGAACCACTTCTCAAACGAAATCAACCAGATCACATCAGACTTGTTATTCTAGTTATTACCAGTTTGATTGACAGTAATACTACTTGACGAGACAGTTCGTGTTTGATATTCATTTCGACATGCAGACACAGTGGAAATTTGGTAATAGTATTACGAACTGGCTCCCATAAATGGCGTTACTAGAAAAGTAGTCAGCTGCAATGGCGAGTTCACAACTACCGACAAACTACGAGTAATCTAGTACCTTTTTGTTGGCAGGTTCATCTTCCTCTATGTACACGAACACTTCTGGTCTCATAACGACATTACTAGCATAGATCTTAAACAGTGATTAACATACATCCGTCATCGTCTCCATTGTTTTTGACACAGTCGAACAATCCAGAACCCACAAAGCATTTCACAATTGTAAATGTATATAAATCGGCATCCTCAGCAAAGATAAGGTTTTCCTCGCCTCATCCTAACCAACAGTCAACACTATGTGATGATCATTCATTCGGGGTTTGACTTATTAGTGTTCACTCATTACTGTAACACGGTTAGCTAACCGGTCTGGTCACACTGCGTGGGCGACGATGATGTACCGGAAAATATTTTATCCCGTATATGATAATGATCCGTAATCACGCTGCACAAAAATGACAGCACTTCACCTTTGACATTTATCGACCGATGTTCCGATTTCCACCTTTACTTTGTTCATTGCTTACAAAGTTATAAAAGCTTGTTGGGATTGATCGAAAACTACTGTCCGCACAGTGCTCTTATGGATTTACGAAATGTGTACGAATACATTATATTGTGCTATGTGTGAGTAGTTTTGATTGCTTAACTCAAGGATAATGATATTCCGGAGTGGTTTCGAATGATCAACTAAGTGGGCTGCTGACCGAATTATGCTGCCAGTAAGACGAAGTTATTATCCTCGATTTGTTCGTTGTGTTCGAGTTGTGCAGTCCACCAGCCCAATGAGGTGTTTTGGCTGCCTGTGATAAAACGGTAGTAGTGGGATACAGGGACTATCAACTAATCACAAATCAGTTTCAGTACTTAGTAATGGGGCCTCAAGGTGGGATTTTTAAACTCGGCAATATCCTGTGGCTGCTTAACGGACACAGAATGTTGCTCTTGCTGCTGGTACTAACTCAGTTGAAGTATTTCAAACTTTCCACATACACGCACACAACATTTATTGTTCTGTTTAATTATAGTCAAAGTATCCGTATGGCAAAAGCAAAGTTAATAAATTCTGCTTTCTGGATTTCCAGTTTTGAGCTCAGTAATACAGGTCTGGTTACACTGAACTACCGATGGGTCATTGAAATGATGTACACAAAAGATACCGGCCCCATCAACAACGGCACTAACTCAGATGCAACCGATTTGACAGTGAGCGCCACAACACAGGACTCTGACGATGGCTTACCTCCGTTTAGCGTTCGGCCAAATCAAGGTTCACTGTTACCGGGTAAACTGGTTCACATTGAGGTAAGTCGTATGGTGACAACATCAATAGCAATAGCAACGGTAACATTGACAATTCCACCCAATTTATTACAAAGTTCTTATTATCGTTCAAAGACTGATGCTCTACATCTTATTACTACCCTTACTAATGTCCGGAGAAGTTTCATGCGATCTATCACATAAGTTAGTGGTTGGTTGAAAGGTTTGATAAAAAGTCTTCAATAAACGAGATAAATATTGTGCATGGTTTAGGATAGAAACAATACTACCGTCCATAAAATGTCGGCTTTAGTTCACGACTCTTGATACTCATGTTGTAAGGTGAATAAGTATGCCTTAAACAATATCCTGTTCATAGTTCAGAAGATCTAAAACCTTTTCGATACATTTTCACAAAACTGCAACCAACATTGTTAGAATCGAATGTATAAAACTTTGATCTGTCTATACCCAGTCCACACATAATCGGTTTGATAGTGATTATGTCTGTGGGTTCTTGCTACTAGTGACGGTACTGGTCCGCTATTCTTCTGGTCAGGACAATCATGGACACTATTTAGGAATCACATCGATTGCCCATAACTACAGAATGATAAGCTTATATGCCATCTAAATTGCTCTGTACTGTTTACGATCAACGTCTGAACATGAATATGAAGTCTAGATAAGCTTTCCAAGAGCAGATGTCTTGTATCAACCCATTGTAATAGGATTATATTTGCAAGCGTTAACCAGCACTACAACGGATTGAATACCAGTAACACGTGGTCTGTTTTCCTCTCGCAGTAAAGGCTTCTAGGTTGGTGCACTCTCTTAGCGAATAGCTATCTCGTTGATACAGCATTTACTGTTTTTCCCCTGAATCTGACCACAAAACCGGTACATTATCCTAATGAATGTGGTAGGACGTTCAGGTGAAGTTATTCCTCCAGGTCCGCTGTGGAGACAACGAAGTACTGATCAACGTGCTCTCTCCACGAGCAAAAGATTCAGCTTCAGGACAGAACAAAGGAGTGCACTATTAATGAGCTCTCACAGTCTGCAAATTCGTCTTTTTCATGAGAATAATCGAACAGAATAGAAACAGAGTGACTGTTCCCAGTTTAAACACCTATAACATGGTTCAATTTTCAATGATTGAGTTACCGTCGAAAATTCCTTCTCGTACAATCACCCACTCATCGCAGCTCACTGGAATTGGGGAGGTTCATCTGAGGTAAACTGCCAGTGTTGTATGTATTGTTCGGATGTGAACTCAGGCAATTTGTTCAGAATTGTTTAGACTTACTTTGATTGATCGTGAGTAGTGTGTCTCACTGATAAGTGGAAGGAGCTGAAGTTGAACAGTATACATATTTTCTTTACGTTTACGTAAAACTTTTAGAACTCCAGATGTTCCGATTTTCCTCGGACTAGTCATCATGCATCGCTCTAACGATATCAAACCTCTATTAGCCAAAAAAGTGTTCCGCTTCCCATCTCGTTCCAGGTCACCTTCAGTCCGCTTTCGGTAGGCAAATTTGAGGCGCGTCTGCGTGGCTTATTCGACAACATGCCCGATCCAGGTACACTTGGTGCTAAAGACCGCGGTTCTGGAAAAGCGACCCAGTTAATCTCATTAGAAGGTGTGGCTAAACAGCCATTTATCCACTTCGATTTGCATGAGTCCGACTATCTGACAGCCGGACGCCGCAATCCGGAACTACCCGGCCCGGCTGGAACACCAATCGGGGTCCCGTTGGACAATTTGACCAGGGTGGTGGAGTTGCAAACCGTCGGGATCGGGAACAAAGCATCCAAGTACGAATATGAAACTTGGAGTCATTGGTTGCTTAACAGCGTACTTGTGCTGTGTAGCGGGTATAAAAAATTCAAAATGTCACAAACCCTGTTTACATTGTGGTGTCGTAAAACAGTAACAGATAATAATAACTCATCAAACCGTCTTTCTACGTTTTAGGCGATTTACTGTGGTCAATCTTACCACGATGGATTTGCATTTTGTGATTGACAATGAAGATTTGCGAAGTCCAAAAGATCACAAAACAATAACATGCATGACTAACCGTGGTCATATAGCCAGCGGAAAACAAACCGAAGTGAGTAGATTGAATCAGAAACAAGGTACCAGTCTCAGATCAGTGGTTTGTACAGCTTTTCTCTTTGAGTAAGATGCTAGCATGAGCCTTCAGTAAATGTTACAAAAATACTTGTTTGAATAAAAGAGTCTGTTAACTTTGATAAACTACTTGAGGTCTTTCATAACACTAGTTCATAAGGTGGAGCGTTTTTTGTGGCGGTGACGAAATACAACCACATGGCCAGTAACACTGACGATTCGGCCAGATTTCAGGGTTACTACTTTCCAGTTCTTTATTACTCTTACTACGTAACTTGAAAATCTTATTCCCAAGGTTATAATATTTTCATCCTCATCATCGACCACACTACGTCAATGATTCGTACTAATGCCTGCAACAACAAGTAAAAGAAATAATTTTAATTATCGATAGATAGAGTGAAGTCGTAGAAAATCAGTTCAGAAACCTTCACATCTCTGAGCTCATTCAACCAATACCGTGATACTATCTAGCTGCATGTGTAGATAGCACGACATGCCTATAACAACAACATGATTCATTGAAACCGGATCCC
>JTDE01004026.1:24612-39866 GCA_014338405.1 Paragonimus skrjabini miyazakii
AGAAGTTCCAACAAGGCGAATGACAATGATGGATGTGAATGCATAACTAACTTGCAAATGAGTATACGCGTTTGAGGTTTGATTTTTGACATGACCTACATGGGCGTTTGTGCAATAAACGAATTCTCAGGCCAAGCGTCTTTTGCGATCACAACACATGTAGTGCGATGGCCGAATCCGCATATCAACTTCAGAAGGTAAAAAAGGATTTAATAATTTCATGCATGGTGGCTTCGGATATGTGTAGTTTCTAATTGTTTCTTTGCCTCCTACAGGTTCAAGACCACTTAACTCTTAGGGTTTTATGAGATAGTAACAAGTTGTGAAGGGAAACATAGTCGGGTGTCTTTCTGAAACATTTGATCTATGAAGCATTATTTCAGTTAGCAACTAAAGTTTTGTTTGCTCACGTACTCCTACCCTTAACACTGTTTCACTGAACATAATCATACTTACTCAAGTGAAAACCAACCGACCTGTCTCTCATTCTTACGTTCTAACAGATTATTCTCAGTTTACCCAACCACTTTGAAGCGAAAACGAACTCAGCCATGTTGTTACGTCTTGACGATGAAGGCCAAGTTGTGGAAGTCTGGAAGGATCCGAAAGGTTTGATGATAAATGTGGCTGAAGTATGCGAGCATCAAGGCGAATTACTCACTGGCTCATATTTCCTACCCTACATTGGTCACATTAAACGCTGAGGGACTTTCAGCAGACAGACAATATAAACTGTTCGGCTGCATGAGGATTGATTTTGTTGAACTTTCTGCTATTTCATTTTTTTGACAGAACTTTCGATAGACTTTATCTGTTTGATTTATCTTCGTTCGTACTGTTTCAAATGCGTCCGGTAATATTGTTTGATGGCACGTTTGCAATATTCTTCGTAGACTTATTTGTTTTGTACATCCTAGTTACGATCGGGACTAGAACCGGTCACGCTTCGATAAGGCAACTGTATTGACCACCGCACCATTGACCTCACATCAGACACGACCGAATTATCACATGTGAACGCACCGCCACATTCGCTTGTATTTAATGCTGTGATTGGCCGATTGCCTCGAGAGCAAACACAGTAACTATTCTGTTTACTCCAGTCGATGACCCCTCGACTAGGACTTCTCTCCAAGTTGGAGTCACAGAAGTCATTATTTTGTTGAGCGATATTTTGATTACTGATGCGTAGAAGTAGGAGATTTCTAATGTCATATAAATTGAATATCACCCACAATCGATCGCAGCTGTCACATTCCATTTACTAAACGCTACGCCAATGATGTCTCAATTTTCACCCGATTGAGTAATTTGACTTGTTCTATATCCACGTGAATGAGTCATGCGTTGGTTCTCCAGTCAAAAGTGAAGCGGATTCAGGACCCAATCTAACATTTGCATTCCAACTGTCAAACGTAGTAGGGCTGCCGACCTAGATGATCTCATTCCAGCACTTTTCAAACAAGGTGAGGAGGTGTTAATAGAGACCATGCTCATATACTTCAACTTGGGGGAACGACTTAGACCATTCCTTCGTGCTGAGGCTAATCGATAACAGTTCCCATGTTCAAGCTCTTGCAAAAACCAGAGGGGAATTAGCTTGACTCCAGTAATTATTAGAGTTCTAGCATCCACTATACTCCACCGACAGTTTGCGAAGTAAACATTATGGAAGAACAGGTAGGGTTTCGCCCTGGGTGGGGACGCATTGATCACAGTTTCACTCTTCATCAAACTCCGAAAGAGCGTAATACGTACCGCCGGTCAACAATTGTCGTATTTCTCGATTATAAAGATGCGTTTGATTCGGTGGATCGATCTACGCCTTAAGAGTCACTTCAAAACAGGGGTGTGCCGACCAAGTATGTGAACATACAGTCGGCACTTTATTCCTATACTTCAGCTCAGGCTAGCGTTTGCGGTGAACTGTCCGACAATTTCAGCACCAAGAGCGATGTACTTCAAGACTGCCCACTTTCACCATTTTGTTTAGTTTTGTCATAATAAAGTAATAGACGACTGTTTGTGGCACTCACATAATACTAGCGTGGACCACTTGCCTGGTGGAAGATAGACTGACTTTGATTACGCTAACGACGAAGTGTTGCAGTTTAGAAAATTCCAAGCAGCACAGAATGTTAAAATCTATTTCACACTCTACTAAGTACTCCGGAATACGCTTTCCATTCAAAAGATGCAAAGCGCTTCTGGAACAGTACTGTGATTATGTAGACTAAATGTTGGGTAATGAAGTCATGGAGATTGTTGACCGGTTTGTATACCTTGGAAGTTGTATCAGCGGCAGCGGCGGGACTGTGGAAGATGAAATAAAAACATGTATCTCTAGAACCAAGGAGGTACTGGCTAAGCTAGAACATCTCTGGAGATGGAGATATATCTCTGGGGCTTAACGATCGTGTACATAACGTTACAGTGAGGGCTGTATTAGTTCGTGGCTGCGAATTATGGTCGCTCAGGACAGAAGTAAACCGCCACAATGTCTGCGTTCAATCGCTCGCGTCCGGTGACACCAACAAGTAAGCAATGAAGAGGTTAGCAATCGGGTATTTGGTAAATTGTCAAAGGAGTACTTTTGTTCAATCGTTACATCTGCACAGACTTAGATGTTTAGGTCATGTACTAAGGATGCCAAATAGTCGTCTGCCATATCGAGCACTCTTTGTGGACGCTGCGTCCGACTGTCGTAAGGTACGAGACTGACAGATGAGCGTGAAGAAATAGTCATTTACCAGGGAGCTTGCCAGTATATGTAGGGTTCGTCTTCCTGGGTGGGGCCCGTGCGACTCACAGTCGGCAGCTGGAGACGTTAGGTGAGAGGTCGGCTAATCGGGCTTGGTGACGTGAATGTTATCGTTGTTTGGCCGAGTTGTCTGCGGAGTGGGTGCACTTATTGACTCGGGGAAGTGAAAACTGAAAGTAAGTTATCTTACTGGTGGAGCCTTACTTTCAACTATGGCTCTATTGTTGGTCCACAGGGTGTAAATTATGAGTGCAAACTTATATTAATCACGAAGTTTGTCACGCACTTCTGTCACAGCACACTGGCCGAGGTGTTGGCGGCCGGATTTTTCCCATGTTAAGTTTCACCGCACCAACCCGTTTTGATTCGTTTCCCCGTCATCTGTTAAATAATCATTCAATTGTTGACCCACCAATCTCGTTTCCGCGCACACATCGGGAACTTACCTCATTTGCCGCTCGCGGGGGATGTCATTGTCAGAATGACAGTGTGTCAAACACCACGGTTCCGTTGGCTGAAGGACACGAGCCTCTACCCGCTTCTTGAACACTGGTCAAGCCTGTCATCTTTAATGTCCGAAGATTTATGCAAGTAGGTCAGCAGGCAGTTCTTACACGTACTTTGTAGACCCTCGCCATCGACGGGTGTTGTCTTATTGAAACACTGCTTCAGGATTCTAACTCAGCGCTACAACTTTGAACTCCGTCACCTGCCTCAACTGATTTATTGAATTCCCGTTAATAGCCGCCTTTGTGTTGTCAAACTTGAAGGCACGGTTAGAACATCGCAATTCGTCTATGACAAAAACTATCTGTTTGTGATTGCGGTGTCTGCCTTTACACAGTGTAGTTCGGACAAAATCAAGAATGATTTCTATCACCAGCTCACTAACCATCTACACACGGCACAGCCTATGGGCATTATGGTACCGGCTGAAGATTTGAACGCTGAGGTAGGCAAACTAAGCATTGACCAGTGTGACTTAGGTGATCCACGTTTTTGTGGTACTCGTTGTACAGACATCAGTGAAGTTTTGTTGCAGCTTCATGCTGATAACTATCTGGTTCTGACAAGTAATAATTCTCGACATTCCAGGCGTCATTGCGTCACCTAGCGACCTTTATCGCGGAGCCAGTAGAGGAAAATGATTGATTACATGACCGTCAGCTATTGATGACGTGGCTTTTTCCATGACTGCAAGTCAGTCTGGATAGTATGTGTCGTAGTCGTATAAGTGTGCTATCAACAGCGAGCCTTACAAGCAGTAACAGCGGTAGAGCAGCATGCAATCATGAATTCCGATCATGCGCTTGTATGTTTCAAGTTCGCTCTGCGCTTTGACGAGAAGTCACTTTGTCATTAAACACAAATTGGCGTGAATATGGTGGCAGGAATCCAAGAGCTCAGCACACACCAGGGCGCAGCTTCTGCTAGTCTACGACCCCACGCACCAGACGACCTGGAAGCACATTGGGCGAATACGGTATGCAATGTATAAGTGCGGTACTGCTTCGTGAAGTACCATCGCTCGTTCGGCTGCCACCCGCTTGATATTTACGCGATCAGTAAAAATCCTTGACAATCGACCGAATAGTTCGTCCGCCACCGAGTATAAGTCGGCTCGCGAGGCTACTCAGCTGGAGCTCCAGAAGTAACTACTAGAAGTTTGCGAGGCCTGGTGGACACAATGCATTAAGAAAATGGAGCAAGTCGTTGCTACTGAGAACCCTCAGGTGCTTTCCCATTTCGTTCGAATAATTGGTAGCAGGAAGTCAGTTGTGGGTGAGGCAACCTAGGAAGACAACCGTGAACTTGTTCATAACCTGCAACGACGTTTAGGACGTTCGATTGAGCACCTCCAGCAGCAGTTCAACTGGCTACCCACGTCGTTGGTCACGCCTCTGGACTGTGCCTGTGCTAATTGGTTGACTTTTCTCCACCCTTAGAAACAGAAATCTGTCTAGAGATCAAGTTTCTGAAACATCACAAACATCCGATCTAGACGAATTCCCCCCTGTTGTTTTTGTAAATGAAGGTCCAGTCTTAGTTAAAGAGCTGACGGCTCTGTCCCAGAAGCTCTAAATCAGCGAGGTTATTCTAAATGATTGGGGCTTAGCTAAATCCATCCCCATTTTCAAAAAGGGTTCACGCGCTTCGTATGCCAAACACAGAGGGATTATTATGATTCTTTTTACGTCAAATTTGCTTGCAACCATTGTACTTCGTGGACTGTGACCGTGCCCATTGGCCTATTGACATTTCATCACCCTCTGAAACGGAAGTCTCTCTTGAGATCCAGTTTCTGAAACGTCACAGGGCACCCGGCCCTGACAAATCTCCTCCTGTTCCTTTTGTAGACGAAAGTACAGCCTTATTTACAAGGCTGACCGCTCGGCTCCAGAAACCCTGGATCAGTGGAGTACTCCAAATGATTGGGATTTAGCTAACACAGCCCCTGCTTTCAAAAAGTACTCACGCACTTCGTGCGCAAATTAATGACGGATTAGACTGACTCTCGTTGCATCAAATTTTCTCGCAGCTATTACACTTCGTAGACAGTGAAACGCGTGAACCTATTCATGTGTAGCAAACTGAGTTTCGCCCTGGTCGTGGCTGCACTGTATATATTTTCACACTTCGCCAGATGCCTAGACTCCGCCATTCATAAGAAGGTCAACAATTGTCTTCTTCGGTATCACAGGAGGCTTGTAGTCAGTTGACAGTACTGCACTCTGGGATCGTCTACCGAGGAAGGGTGTGCCTGATATGTTAGGGTTAGGCTGGAAGCGATAGTCCCGTGGACAACACATGAATTAAGTTCGTCATATGAAGATACTTACTTCGAAGTTTGCTTCGGTAGGGCACTCCAGGCTGCCTGGCGTGGATCCGAAGGACACTGAATATCTTTGGTTGAGGACGTTGTCTGATATGGCAAAGAACAGAAGTCAATGGCGTTCGTGTGCCGAGTCTCTGTGTGCATCGCTGCAACTTTTTCTTTATTCCTTCACACTTGTTTCTTCCCTCACCGGCATGTTTACTACTCCTTGTCGTTTTCACGTGTTAGGTATATATCTATATATGTACACAATAAGATGTAAACAACTTGATGTTAGATAACTGAATGACGACGCAGCTACTTTTGGTGGTTAAGGCCCTTTCCCTCTCCCTTTTTCTCTCGCTTTCCGTACGAGATTTCCTTTCTGCTGAATGGATGTGTGACCGGTAAGCACCAGTGATAACCAGTGATGTATTAGTGCCTATGATAATCATAATGACTGACAGAATCGAACTTTCTCGAATCATACTCTATTTTATAACAAATTAATGTGGGCAGTACATGTGGTTTTAAAATTCGCGCCTGTCGACCAAATTCTGGAGCAGTCCACATCCTGTTTAATCGTATCAAACGAATCTGCAAGAAAACCGTATGCTGGACACATTGCTTGTAAACAGCTTTCTACAAAAATTAACTAACGTTCGCTACATGACTATAACAGTTATAGGTTTGCTGTACACAGTATTAGGAGTCGCATCTCACAATGAAACAATGGGACGAATCACGCCATATCGAGCGATCGACCTCTATTAGTACACTGAGCCAATCAGATTGCAGCCGAACGATCGAAGGTCCGTACTCTTTCGGAACCGTAACGTGGTTCATTCTAACGTCCGACTGCCATAAATGACCGTGTCGTCTGATTCGCTGTGCGTCTTATCGGTCAGCCATCATTTCGCCACGTAGATTTACAGCTTTGTGATCTAGTTTGAATCGTTTTTCCACTAAGCGGTGTTACCAAGTATTTTCTTCTACGTTCTGGGATAAACAACTGAGTACATAATACAAAGGGATAATCCAACATATAGCCACAACGAAGTGTTGTTTTTCAGTTTGTCATTCAGCCACTCACACAAAACGCACAATACACTCCACATTGAGTCAAACGTATCCGGCGCCTGAACTCTATTTACTGTCTTCGATCTGTCGAATCAGTTTAGTAAACACAACAAGAAAAGCAACAAATAATTCTCTCCGTCATGTTATTAACTAGCTCGTAAACATTCACAATGGCGCTTACATGGACAGAATAAACAACATCAGAGTCGAAGCATAGCTGAGCACTTAGTAAAATGGCTGATGACATCACTCAGGCATTCCAGCGAACAAACATATTCGACTCTGAGCAACTCGACCTCATTGATCGAACAGCTTGGACGGACCACAGATCACCATGCTGATCCGGCTAAATCGTTCATCGTTATAGTGTATAGACCTGGACCACCTGTGCACGCATTCAGCGAGAACAACTGGGTCAAACAGTAGCGCCCCACTATGTACGTGAAAATTTGTTCACGTTTACCGTTTGTGGACGCTGAGGTCGACCAATCTATTTTGACACGTTGGGTCGTTTGCTATTTGTCAGGATACTCTTGTTTTATTTCCAAAAATGCTTCTTTCTGGGAGAAAACGACTGAACGAAAGAATGAATAAAAATTTTCATGATTATCTAGAGGTAACCTTCACTACATTTTATATGCTGGACACTTTTTTCGCCATGATCATTGGTAATCTGATGATCCTAACAACTGTTTTTAGTGACTGTTCTTCAAGCATCTGATTCGGGAATGTTTGTAGGTCACTCTGCACCATATGAATACCCGTATTAGTCTCCCTCTTACACAAGCGTTTTGCAGCACAACAAAGTGACTTTTTGCACTTGTCTTTTGATTTGACTTGAGAACAATTAGTGGGTACAGTCGCGTTATAGTTCAAGACCAAGGCTTCCGTTTTATTTATATCAACGCGGAAACTTTGAAATCTGTGAAGTGCCCCTTTATTCCGTTGTAAATCCAGCGTGTTAATCCAGACGTTTACATAACCTACCAGCGGAGGAACTCATGACGTCACTCGTGTCTGTGCGGATGCGAACTCTTCTTCAACAGCGCCAGAATCAGTTCAAACACGCACAGCTAAAATTGATTGATACACTGACGCACAAGCTGAATTTGCAGTAACTGACGTCAGGATCGAACGACTCCTTCATATCTGCGGCCGAATCTCTTATCAGTTCATCCGGTGAGTTTCATTTTGATCTTTCAACTGGTGCTACGTTCGTTTCTTGGTCAAAAAAATATGAAGATCTTTCAAAGGTGGAACTGTCAGCCATTGACAATGTTCACTAAATGAGGCTGCTGCACCGTGAGCTTGGCATCGTAGAACCCTAACGCTATACAACTTTATCTTGTCGAAGAAACCAAGGGATTTCAACTCGACCAAATAACCCAGGCGTTGTCCCAAATATTTGGCGACCGGTCATCCCCGTGCTTGAAGTTCTTGAAGGTAACAGATGATGACTGGGTGACCTAAGCTGGAACAGACGATCGGGAGTGCGAACGGCTCAGGTTCGGCACAATAAGGAAGACCAATTCAAATGTCTGATTTTCGCTTATGGACTCTGATCATTACAAGAAACAGATATCAGAACAAAGATTTTGGCGAAGACAGAACATTGTCCCATCACCCTGCAGAACAGTACTACCGAATGTCGGCGCCTGATGAGTCTGAAGCATGATACAGCTACCATTGAGCGGATGAATTACTCAGACGTCCATACGGTTGCTTCAACTGCTCCAGCCAAAGCTTCACTAAAAGTCAGAACGCGACGACCCAACGAAACCGCCCGCATCACGTTGGCAATGAGGTGGATGGCACTATGTCCGCTATTGCTCCTTCAAGCATTATCGATACACCCACTGCTCCCGGTGGGAGCACAAGGAAAACCACTACCGTCTTAAGAAGCACGCGGTCACATGATCGGAATTCTCGCAAGCCACATAAGCCATGATTTCCAAAAGCGCAAGTCGTTCTGACAGTACGTAAAGACAACCAAGTAATTCAGCGGAAATCCGTATCCCTTTCCGTCAACTACCAATCGACCAGACCATAGCTAGGCATGACACTTGACATTACGTTAATCTCCAGGCTTATATGGCATCAGACTGGCAAGCCTACAATGCTCCCAACAACCCAGTCTGCCCGAAGCCCCATTGTTGACCGACTGCACATTACTGGAGAAGTTCAGTGAAGCACAGGCTTTAACGGATCGTCAGTCAGAGGAATCCGCTGTTGACTCGCAAGTATGATCTGAAACTCTTTGGATTGAATTGGATCGACCAATTGCATCTGTCTGATGGGCCATTAATTCGAGTCTGTAACGAAACCCAGTTTAAACAAAGGTCCGCAGTGTCTCCAGAAGGTCGCCTTCAGTTCACAAACACTCCCCAACACAGTGCGTTTTCATAAAAACTCGGTGGCTGCATCAAAACGAAGGCAGTTGGATTTCTTTGACCCGGTGCGAAGTCGGTATTTCTGCCCGAACGTCCAATCCTATGTACTACGCTGGCAATCGTTAAGCAGCAACTTGAACATCTTCAGAAAGCTGGAGAGATCGACTCGATTAACTACTCAGCATGGGCAGTCCCTATCGTCATGGTCAGAAAGGCCGATGGAAAAATACGGTTCTGTGCAGACTACTCTACAGGTCTAAATAATGCTCTCGAGAGGCAGCAGTACCCCTTTCCGATACCGCGGGATCTACTAACAAGTCTGAGTGATAGGGAGTGTTTCGGATAGCACGTTCTAACCAGAATTTATTTACAACCGCCAGTCGGTGACGAGTGTAAGGAATTGTTGACAATTAACGCTCACAAAGGATTTTTTTGATTCAGCTGTTTGTCCTTTGGTGGTAAGACAGCACCAGTCATCTTTCAACAAGTGATGCATACGATGCTCACGGATATTTCCGGTACGACTGCCTGCTTGGACGACATTATAGTCATGAGCCACAATGCAGAGGATCTGGGGCAGAAGCTGAACTAAACTCTTACTCGTTTGATTGAATACGGCTTCCGACTTCACGCCGACAAATGCAGCTTGGGAATGTCCAGCACCAAAAGTGCTCGACGACCTGACCCTCCCAACATAGAGGCCATTCGCAAGATGCTACCTCCGACAGGTCACTACACCATTTGATCTTTTCGAGTTCGTTCATATCCCCTTTGGTTTAAGAAATGCGACGCAAACTGTTCAAGGATTTGTGAACCTAATACTAGGCGAGATTGATTTTGTATCTGCATATTTAGATGATCGCAAGTGTTAACGGTGAGGAAAATCTCCAACATTTATAGTTACTCTTCCAGTATCTTTCGGACCAACTTTCAGGTCGGAAAACCATCAACTGATTTTCCTGGCCACCTGTATGATTCATACGAGATTCGTCACCGACAGAAAAATTGAAAGAAGCCCTCGCTTTTCAAACGCCAACACCCATTGAACAACTTTAACGATTTGATGACTCACTCATTTTTATCGCCACTTCATTCCAAACGGTGTTAAGTTATTGCTGTCAGTGACCAATTTCCTATATCCGACCGATTCCAAGTTTGCTGCGGATAATAACCTCACATAAGGTTTTTCAAGAATCAAGGCAATTTTAGACAACGTCATCATGTTGAACGACATGCAACCTGATCCACTACTAACCCAGTCTACCGGCAACTGTAAGTTGACCAATGAGGGTCTTTTGCACTATAACATGGACAGGTCTAGGCAACAACTTGCGTTCTTCTCAAAGAAACTCCAACCTGGTGAAACACGCTAGAGTAAATCTGATAGAGGACTATTATCCACATATCGCTTGATTAAACATATATAGTATTTACTTAAAAATCGCACCTTTTATGCATATACCAATCATAAACCTACCGTGCATTTGTTCAGTCATAATACATTCTTTTCCATTTTGATTTTCAATTTACAACTGACATCATTTTTACCTCCGGATCATCTAACATGGTCAATGATTCCCTACCATGGCCAGGAGTAGACGCTATCAGTCAAGCCAGATTTGTCAGTTTGACCGGAATGGAAGGATAATAACAACAGGATCCGGAATTGCAACAACGTCTATAACCTTCATGAGAACAAAAATTGAACAGTTTCACTTCACGAATCCACAAAAATCTCCAAACGGTTCTATCGACCATTTGTATCTTCATCCTATCGTTCAGTCGTTTAAATGCACTTCACAACCTCTTGTAACCAAAACTCAGTTGCCATTGTTTCATCTGGCTGAGTATCAGCGACGATGTATATGAATGAGCAAGAACCTGTCTCGCCCGCCAGGATCCCAATAGATATCGTTACACCACAACCTCAACTGACACATTCGCTACCCAAGACGCTCGATTTTCACACGCTCACATTGAAAATGTTGACTGCTTTCCGTCAGCGTACGCATATTTTGTCATGCACAGATTGTTTCACGAGATGACCCGAAAATACCACAGCAACTATAGTGAAGTACGTATTGGTTAAGAGGTGGATAACAGTTTTTGGATCTTCTGAAACTGTAGCTACCTATCACGGAAGACAGTTAAAATCTCACCCACTCAATACGGTTACTAGGTTGCTTGACACAAAACACACCACAGCTACCGTGTTACATCCATGAGCGAACTGCTTATCCGAGCGTTGGAAGCCCACAAAGGTTAGACTGACTGGACGAAACGCCTACCAATCATCCCTCTCGGCATTCGTTCATCCATCAAACTGGACACAGACCATTCCTCCGCAGAGATCGTTTTAGGTACTATTTTGTGCCTAAACGGACAGCTGCTCACAGGTTCAAATACGTTGGACATTATGGACCCCCAATGAATACGCCCAACATTTAAAAGAACACATGACCAACATTCGAGTGCCGGAGACATACATACCGCCATTATCCACCATATGTTCCTTCGGAAACGATATCCTGAACACTCGTATTTTTTCGTGACGACGCTGTCAAACCTCTTCTTTAGCAACCTTACGATGGTCAATAGCTGTTAGCTCAAATACGTCACTATTCAAAAGAACAACGCCAGAGGTACTATGTCGTTGTACCGGATAAAACTGGCGTATAGAAAAATGGTTGATTGGTTTACCTAAATAACCAATACCTCAGGTGTCATGTTCAGAGACCTTGTCAACCAACGTGCGGACGAGTATGTCATCATCAACGAAAAATTCAAATTTATCCGTCCAGCCACCAGGCACCGCGAAGTGCGTCAGATGTGTGATTTGCCAGTCGGCTACCCTATAGTTAACAGTGCATTTTGTCCCCAAACGAAACTCTGGCAAGGAGTAATCTAGCATCACATAATGATGTGGTCAGAATAACTTGTCTACATCGGCTGCCTGTGGCATGTGGCCAGAATGTAAAGATACACAAGCACTGCTGAGCGGTCCTCACGAATGCAACACTCGGGTTTGCCTCGAACCACTCTCAGTTTGTCAATACCGCAGCAGTCAAGTTCAGTCACAAGAACGAACGCATATATAAGCACTTGGTAGGCTGTATCTATCTCTGATTAGCTCGTAACACTCAAGGAAGCAAATGACACTCTCACAAAATACTTGCCACAAGTGGCTTGCACCGAACCACTTGTGGTTCCAGTCACACACTATGTATCCAGTGTAAACCGGAAATAATATGACCAGGAAGCGTGTGACTGGAGACGTTGATGGTCAGCCAGATAGTGGGTTAGTGTGAAAGTGTAACCAGTATCTCTCGGCAACAAACGTGGAGAAACCCCAATGGTAAAATATAGGCTGGAGAGAGATATATTGAAAATCGAAGGCAGGAAATAATTCGACATAAAAGGACAAATCATTGCATTCCAGATAAAAAATGGAGTAAAAAAGATTGAAGTCTAACCCAAAAACAAACGAGACATGCACCGACAAAGCTTATGAGAAGAAAAAAGAGAAAGACGCTACGGCATAGTTTTCCGGAAAGGTGAACGGGTGATCCAACAGATGACGGTGGTCGTTGGTTGACGCAAACGACAAAATATATATAACAGACGTAACTTGCTTGCACCTAACGTACTTGCTGTCGCTTCGCGGACGGCGTAATATGAATATATTAATGACCCAATAATTTGAGACGGCCAGCATATTCGCGGCAGAATTCATCTCATGTCATACAATCATGACATCACGACTTATGACGCCCACCCTTTCTTGGTGTATCGCACGCTTGAATTCCTGGCCGCTTCCGGATCATATTCTTCTAGACGGTCAGGTTCGGCGTTGTCTTCCCAAGATTTGAGATAAGTATTACAAGGCAAAAGACTTATTTGGCTCACATCCTGGTGATGAGGACGAGCGATCGCACCATACTACTCACACCATCACTATTCAGTAGCGGGCGACAAAGTAGCCGCAGGAAAAACACGGGAAGAAACATCTGACAAACATGACAGTGCAGTTTGCCATGGAATAGTTCTGGCTACGCAAAGATGCTGAGCACTAGCGTCTGTGGCAGCCGGGACCTACTGGCACGATTATCATATGCAGATGAGTGTTTTTGTTTCTTGTTCTGTTTGAATACCTGGCCCGCATTAGTTTCCCAAATAAACGACCGTTGAGCTATCCGTGTTCTTGGATCGCATCAATGGTACCTCACGTTTTATCACCAGGCTTTAGCTTACCTGGTTTGGGATGACGGTAGAGCGGCTGTTCCGGAACCTCTTTTTCGCACACCCAACAGAGCTGAATCAGTATAAGTACTCGTGCCTATTCACTGAATTGCCACAGCGTTCGGAGCCATGTCAGACCACATAATCACGAAAATACGGCTTAGTCATCGCTGAGGAAAGCTGCTCAGGTACCGCACATTCCGTTGATACTAACTCCCAGTTTTGTTGCTGTACAACAGCATAAAGAGCACAACTGGGCGGTAGACAAAAAGTTTTGTTGTGGTCTGCGGGCTATGGATTATTCCGACACATCATTCTTGACCTCTGAAATCAGCGCCAGCTTTCGTCTGATGCACCCGCATCCTATGACCAACGGACAGAACTCTCAGTAGATTGCAAACCAAACAGCAGACATTTGCGCAGCTCTGCACAATGCTTTGTTATAACTTTACCAACAGTGCATTGCAACTAGCACGAAATTCACACTGCCCTTTGAGAACACTGGTCTCCTGAACTTTCGTACTAAGTCGATTCAGTAGGATTCGTGCAAGCACTTTTCCAGCTCAGCCCCATGAACTGATACAAAGAAAACTGGCGGTGCTCTGCAACCTACCGTTGCGTTTGAACAAAAGTACTGTCAATACATTTTTGAACTCTGTAGGGACTGCCTCCTGCCCCCAGATAGATTTAGGCAACTGCGGCAAAGCATGCTCCAAAACTGAGGCACTATGCTACACCAGTTTTCTTGGTAATCCATCTTTACCTGCAGCATTTCCGCTTCGCTGCTGGTCAATAGCTATCTGCATTCCAAAGGAATCCGAGGTGACAGTCAGTGAGGGTTTGACATTTTGTTGTGGTATGCTACTCACAGTCACTCAATCGACGGTAGCCAGCCTGTTTAACAGGCTACTAAAGTGTTTGCACTAGATTTCACGGTGCCCTCCGGTTAAGTGCACGAAAATCCAGAGTCCCCGTCAGGCAGAGCTCTGGTAGAATGGATCAAATGTCGTCATATGCTAAAAGTAAAACTCTTATCGTTATCAACGACCAGCGTAGAACTACATCAACCCAACAGTGAACACTCCACAACATGGCTTCTTTGACTTCATCGTCTGGGTTCATTATGGAAACAGCAAACGCGTTATTCTTCTCTTTAATCAGACCGGAGATAGCTGTATAGTTATCATCAAAACAATCCGGTCGTGTCTGACTCAGAATACCGATCATCTCCTTAGCTGTTAGCATGATATATTCCTTGATGTGTTGCCACACACAGTCAAGGGTAGTGGGTTTGGAAGAGTTTAGATGCTGGCTAGCTAATTACAATACGTTGTCATTAGTATCGGTAAAACCAAACATCTAAATAATATCAGAAGGATATGCAACCAAAGTGTAATGTAATAATGTAATAACGGATAAGTATAACAAGTGCACTTAAGGCAACAGTTCGGACATAATACAGAGATGTAATCCGTCAGTGTGTTAGTGGAGTGTTGGGTAAAATCCTATAGATGTCGACGCAGTGATCTACAGGATGGAAACACTGTGTAGCCCACAGAGCACTGTAGCTGTGTTTTATTCACCGGCGCGCGAGAGACCCAGACGAGTTGTGTTCACATGTGTGTAGGGTTTCGTTGTCTTGTCATCTCCGGTGAGGACACTGGGTTGAATCACGTGTCGTAGGCTAATGTCCGAGATGATGTTGGTTGTGTGTGTTGATGTGTTTGCGTGCATGTGCACACGACATTTACTGCAGTGGTGTTGGCAAACTGCTGGTCGCATAAGCGTAAGGGTCGCTTAGTGGTGGATATGTGGGCGTAACATTCTGGTCAAATGCCACAGTTAGTCGGGCCAGGCATATGACGTTGACCACACAACAGTGTGCTGCTGCAAGAGTGTGTGGTTGGCGGCATCCGAAACGGATGAGCCTGTCACAGTGACCGAAGCTAAAGGACGCCTGCGCTTTAAA
>JTDE01004026.1:44425-68346 GCA_014338405.1 Paragonimus skrjabini miyazakii
TGTTTCAAGTTGCTCTTCGGGCTTCTGAAACTTGAGTGAGCATTATCTGCTCGGAGATTAAGTATGAGGATGAGTGATTGGTAGTAAGATATTTTCGCATATCCACCCTGCCATGTGCAGCAGATAGGGCGACCCGGTTTATCTTGCGCGACAGCCAATGCAGTATGGCATTTGGTTTTTGTTGTAATGTCATGGTTTTTGTGGGCTTAGGATACTGCCAGGACGCCCAGACCTAGACAGGAGAGCGATTAGGGCCCTCAACCAAAGCATCTGGCTCAAAAGCCTGTACCGAAAAGCAGCAGGTGACACGCGCACACATATAAGCATTAGTATCAACCAATTAGAACAGGTTCCACAGTCACAACCCAAGACATTCGGCACATTCACATAGAGATAATACTTCACAGACAAACCAACTGAAAGATCAAAGAATCAGATCAGGCGAAAAACAAAATAAGAAACCGAACCAAAACACAACACACTCACACCATGCACTTTGAACGTCTCACAACGGACGCATCTGCTTTTTGTCTGACTGATCCCCTTTGGCCAATCTAACATGGCTGAACCTGCAACGACCGAGGTCGAAGTCAGTACAGCCCGGCGGATCAAAACAGCACACAAGCCTGACCACCACGCAAAGGTAGCAGAAAAGGTCAAACCGCAACTGCAAACTGAAATACCGTTTCGTCGTTGAGTGCTGCAACCGTAAAACATCCGGCATCTGTCAGTGTCCAGAAGGTCTACAATAAACAGACTTTCAAGTAAGAAAACGCAATGTGATCCTGACCAGTATATGATCTGTGCTACATACAGCCCGGTGCATCCCTCGCGTGGTATGCAGATCAAGAATGTCGTGACGTCGCCCAATCTCGTAGTCAAGCAAACGGTGATGGCCGATTCATCGGTAGTTCCACGTCGTGGTAGCGCTCGCATCCAGATAGAATCGAGTGTCTAAGATAACCAACTCATGAAGTCAAGCAGACGACCACCGTTCTCATTAACTGAACTCAGAGTTACAAGTTAACAGGACAGCTACTGTTTCTGCTCTCAATGAAGTCGGGCAATGTGAGAACTACTTCAAAGTGAAGGCGGCTCAACAATTACATAGCATAATTCAGACCTGACTAATGTAAGGTCGTTGACGCAAAGCATGCCACACAAAGCATGACTGGAGGTCCAATGCTGGCCGTGGCACGGATAAACACGATCGACGAACTCTGAATACAGTGTAACTTGAGTCAAATGCTTCTTTTCAGAAGGGCTGACTAGCAAGTCTGTGGGAATGCGACAGCTACGATCATTTGTGGGTGAGGTTTAATTTATATTAAGCAAACGTCTCCTACTGTTTCACTGTATACATCTGATGATAAATTATCGGAAACAGTTGTTAGTCACGAATCTTTTTCACTGATAATCTGTGTATATTTAATGGAAAACGCATTGGTGTTAGATGGTCAGAGATGTGGCTGATGTAACCTGGACACCACAGTTTCACAAGTCGATGAATTTCCAATGAGGCGCCTCAGGAAATAACACATGGTGGTGACTCTGATGTTTCAATTTTATTGGTCCATAATCCCTTCGTTTCACACATCGATTTATTGGTGAGATGACACACTGGTCAATCGCTGGATCTCATGACCGGAGTTGATAAACAAGCGTTCAACGTCACGCACAAGCTTGTTGATCGTTCTTACGCGTGACCCCTTATTTACTAGCATTTTGCACGTGACATACGCCCGACGATATCAGTCCAGTGTGCACTGTGAACATATTTGTGAATTTGAGACGGAAGTAAATAAGCTAGCTGAAGTCAGTTGCAGTGTAAAAGACAACGGTAAGTGACAGCAGATTGTCAGTGCACGCTAATGAACACGTCCATATTGAATATACATGATACTACTGCGAATCCTTCAGCTGAGTGGCCAGCTGGAGCACTATAGTTTGGTTTACAACCTCGAATGTTAGGTCTGGAAAATAACTGTCGGCTGCAGTACACTTGTTTTATGCTTGCGTTTATTTTCCAGCTAACACATTTCTTATGACAGTTTAATTTTATCGTGTTTTGACAAGTTTATTATTCCCATGGTACTTACTACTATAATGGGTACGAGCGATCGCACTCCAGTATATTACCCTACTACTCGACAGTCATTCAGTAGTATGTATTTGGATATAGAAGTAACCGCGGGGGAAAAGAAATATTGGAATCACTAGGCATGAAGTGATGTTTTCCATACATCAACTGGGTATTAATAACGGTAGCAGCCGTGACGTCTATCAATCAGTGTTATACGTGAATGTATTTTTGTGTGTGGTATTGAGGAGTGTATCCCGTGTGTTGATTTTCCGAATAAACAATCCTTGTGACATTCGCGTTTTTCGTTCACAACACTACTTCATTTATTCTGTAATTTTCTATTATCGACAGCCATTCAGGTGTGCACAGATGTTTTAAGCTTGCTACTCCGTTGGTAGCTACTAAGATTAATCGTTTGCATAAAACTCCTCCACTTTTTTCTGAAGCATCGCTGTGTGCCTGCTCGTTTGCAGGTGAACCACAGGAGGCTGACTGATTTCAGCCGATGAGCAAGATGAGCGCAACAGCAAAAAAAGGATATTATAAGCTTTTTCAAACATATAGCCACCAGTTAATTATATACCGAGGCACAAGACTCCACAGGAGAAACCCAAATGCTAGTGTAACGCAAATGAATTCCCATGGTTAATGGGTCCTGCTTTGGCACTCACCCCTCATAAACTTGTCACATGCGTGTATATATTTTTCGAATTGCTCTTTCGAAAAAATTCCACTCTGAGCGGTGATGCTTCTAATCAATACCATAACACGAGTTTCGAGGTCACCTTACACACGTGGGGTCCTTTTATCGTCAGAGTGGATTGGCAGACAGCCTCACCACTAAGCCTATATGCACTTCTTTTCGCCTCTTGTGTCTATTCACATTCCGCCACAGCCGTACTGTCCAGTATGATGTCCGTATAAGCTCAGCACCCTCACTCGGGGGCATTCGAAAGTTCTGAGAGGAACAGTTGGTTATGTTTCAGCTAGCGCATAATTCGCACATAGAGTGACCGAAAATCACACTGATACTAATGTTCTCCGTTCTGACAATGTCATTTTTTTCACCTATACAGCCGCAATACATCTCCTGTCCAAGTGAAAGTTTTCCAACACCTTAACGTTGACAAAAGATCTTTCAATTTGCTGTATTCCCATACAAATATTTTTGCTAATAAGACGTATTTTTTGAGAGCCTAATTACTTAAGCTTCTCTCGACCTGACCATCTGCTTAACTAAACAGAACGTTCTGTTTCTTAGAAATAATTATTCATTCGTCATCAACTCCTAAGAGTGTTGAATCCAACAACTAACTTCATTTCCGCAGCGGAGTGGAAATATGACACAATCGGTATTTATGACCGTGATGACTACGCGTCCTACCTGATAGATTCCCTAGTGGGTCGGTTGGACCAATTAGGTGATTGGACTTATATTACGACAGGGATACTCACTACTGAATGGATAACTAGAGCTGTACAACTAACTGTTATATAGGACATATAGCACAGTTGTGTATCAACCTGAGCTATGCAGTGGTATGGAATATTTTCGCTATAATCTGATAACCGGTTACAATTGCTTTTTATTTTATTGATCATCTAACTTACTCGACAGCACCATTGTTTGAGATACGAAAGACAATTGACTTAACCCCGTTTTCAATATCTAGCCGTATAGAAGAGATGAACAAAGCATTATAATTTAATTGAACAAAATGATCACCTTTTATTCCTCAAAAAATTCGTCATTCGCCAACCTTAAAACAAGAGATAGTTTCTGCGAAGACTGTTACTCTTACAGTTTTTCTGGGATACCACCACAAGTTCATAGTTGTTATATCACTGTTTTTCCATATCGAGAAACACCATAGATATTCTTTTTATTTATGAACTTATGTACACATTGATCTATCCTATGCGGTCTGGCCACTGTGAAGTACGTGATACACACAGTCAGGATTGTTTGCAACTCAATTTCAATGGTCATTTGTACATATACTTAACTCTCATCTCAGTTGCAATAACAGCATCAACAAGGCAATCACACGATACTTCTCAAAGTTCATGCGTGCATAAACGTGGAGACAACTAATCGACCATAGGCATTCTTGATGTGCGATCTAACCTGCGTACCGTGATGGCCAAGCAACATGATGTCGGTTCCAGTCTACCCTGAACTATTTCTAGCTAACGAGACCAAGCAAGGGCGAAGTCGATCCTGGTTGTGTTTTAGATTGAGGGGTTGTGCATGGTGTGCTATTTACACCATGGCGTTTCCGCGCCCTTGTGACTGTAGCCAATGCAGGTTGGCATCTCAAGGGTCCACTCTCTCTATTCAGACCGCCTGGGTGTAACCGAGCTTCGACTTCAGTACAACGTGATACCACCAATCAGAGTTCACATGCACTCAAACCTACATTTGTCAAAACAAGCGCAAGAAATATTGCTATTCTCAGTCTTGTGTTCCGTAGTACGTGAACAGCAGATGGTGGCATATAGAGCAGTGTGAACAAAATGTTTGACAATCAGATTGAAATCAACACGTCAATGATGAAACTGGTAACTAGCTTAGATTGCCATGTCGACAATGGTGTCGATTTCGATTATGCCAGCGTTGTGTCACGTGATCTTTGTCTACTGTAGTCACGACGAAACATATCCAATTCAGAATTTTGTCCCCCCTCTACCTATTCCACACATAGTGTGCCATCTACGATAATGCACACAACAAGTACAAGAGAGATAGCATTCACAAAACACCAGTACACTTCACGTCTGTATTTGATACAAACTAATTATGGTTGTATCGACGGTCCTTATCAAAGGTAAAACATTTTTAGAAGGACTGACTCGCTTGACATAAGTATGATAGGTTTCAAATTCAAATGAAGAGGGCCAAAAGCACACCAAGACCTCACGCAATTCACTGCTCCGAAGCATCAGGTGCTACAACAATTGGTAATCTAGGGTCATAATGTGTTAACGCAAGGTCCGACAACAACACACTGTTGATTCGATCAAAAACTGACTGGCAAGTCTCAGACCGTACCCGCTTAGTATAGGTACAAAATTATTGTAGTAGTTGACAAGACCTAGAAATGACTGTAGTGCAACTTTACTTGTCGGGACCGGTAGGTGTTCGATAGCCTCTATTTTCGATGGATGCGGGCGGCGACCGTTTCTGTCAACGAGTGATCCAAGATAGGTAACGGGATGCATAAAAAATGAACACTTTTCGATGCGAAGGCTAAAACCGTATGTTCCTATTCGGCTGAGAACTTCATCTTAATGTACATGATGGACTTGCGATGATGATGTCGTCCATGTAAGCCGAAACGTATGCCAGTCCCTTTAATATGGTATTCACAATCTGCTGAAAAATAGCTGAGGCACATTTCACACCAAATGGCAACCTGTTATATTGATATAACCCTCGATGTGTGTTAATGGTGAGATACTGTCTAACTGAGTTATCAACTTCGACCTGAATGTAAGCATCAGAAAGGGCAATTTTAAAAATCATTTTGCAGCCATTTAGTTGTGTGAACAGATCGTCAAGTATAGGTAACGGGTACTGAATCTGTTTGTAACACATCATTCAAACCAGTAGAAAAATCCCCACAAATGCGAACTATGCCATTTGCCTTTTTGACAAAATCTATGGGGGTTGCCTACGCTGAGTAGTTGACTTTTGTTAAAACACCCAACTGCTCCAATTTGTCTAAGTCTGAGTCAACTTGAGTGATCGCAGAATACGGTACCGGTTGGTTTGCAATCCGGAATAACGAAAAAAGTTGCCTTCGTTGCAGTGTATAAACCGAGATCAGTGTTGAAAATCTGTGCATGTTTAGTCTGTAATTCTACTAGGATGTTATTGCACACCTCAGCACCTTCTGAAGAGCCTGGTAATGAAGACAACTGTGCAGATGACACATCACAGAAAGAGCTAATGGGAACCTCCCACAAGTGTAACTGTCCTATCCAATCAATTCCTAATAGATTCAAATCATTTGAGTCTGCGATGTAATACGTACCGATACAATGTAAATCGCGAAATATGAACTAACATTTGATTTATCTCATAAATGCGATTGGGTGGCTAGATGCATTGCGTGCGATACGTTCTGAGGATTGGTAAGTGGGTTCCCCAATTTTGTGCCATGTTGAGCGAGAAATTTTGATTACATCCGACGCAGTATCGATTTGTAATGTTACCGGAAAATTATTGATCAACATGGTCAGAAATTTGCGTGAATAATAATTGGCATTATCAGAAGTAGAAGAAACGACATTTGACTGCCTTCTGAAACGATCCTGGAACTGGTTTCTGCCAGATGTAAAACAACGACCTTCTTTGTATCCTAAACGGACACACTCTTGACACCTGTTTGACCAAAAATGAGAAAATCGTACAAAATGCCATTCACCACAGTGCCAACAGACGGATGGCGGTCGTTGCCAACTCGTGTTTCTTGATTTACTGCTTGCTTGTGATTGCGTCCTTGGGATTTTTTCAACCAGGGCCAAATCGCGTGTCCCTGATGACTGTAGCATTTGTGAATCTTTCTTCAGATTTACTAATCGCAAATATTCAGAAGTCAGCTCCTGCAAGAAGAAGGATTGTGTTGAATCGAGTTTCCCCAACAACCTGGTTCGGGTGTCAGCATCTGCTGCTGTTGCGAGGCCGGAAACAAAAATCAATGACTCGAACTGATCATCTGATATCTTTTTCAACTGAAATCTTTCACATTCTCTGTTCACTCTTCCCGAGTATGAAACAATATCTTCGTTCGGCTGTCGTGCAATTTTCAAACAGTTGTAACGTACATTGAAAAGTGATGTGCGTTCTTCAAATATAGCTGAAATTATGGAGACAGTCTCTTGGAAACTGTAATCTCGAGAATGATTTGGTAGGATGAAGTTGCAATACTGAGTGTGTTCATTGGCACCTAATTTCTGCATCAGTAGGCGCACTTTAGCTGGCTCATTTAACATTGCACCATTAACATCAAATATATCTGTACCAGGAAAGAAAGGTTTTTCCGTCTTTTGAATCATAAGCAAACTCCTGAATGCCACTGGCCAGTAGTTCCTTTAATTTGGTGTCTTCCGAGATGCTGGGACTTGTAGGCTGGAGGGAACGTCTGCTCGCTAAAACTTCCAATAATTTAGTATTCTGCTGAATCTGCTATTGCTGCTGTTGTTGTGGGCTTTTGGACGTACCTCATTGCAACGTTGAGGTATTCTGCCGAGAGTTGGAATACTCAAACCTCCGATTTGGTCATCGACCAAAATATGATCACTTAACCTCCCTTGGTCCAAAATCAATAAAACTCACAATTTTGAACACTGATTACTCAACTGTTAGTAAACACGCAGTCCGTGAACCCTAATGGCTGATTATCTTACACAATCTGGTTGTGATTTTCATACTTATTGTCTAGTAATTAGTCCGATGGTTAAACGCAAGAAACAAATTTGATTCGTAACCTTGTTATCCTCATGATTTCAGTGGATATTAGATGAGACCCAATTGTGAAAAGTCAGGGCTTCGGCTGGACGCGAACCAGCGACAGAAACACCATGCCTCAACGCGGCAAGCGTTATGCCAGCTGAGCTACGAAGCCACGCCGGGAGCTCTAAAATTTCAAATTTGGACTCGGTTGCCCACCCGTACCACTGTCTCACCGCGTGACTTCTTAGCTCAGCTGGTAGAGCGCTTGCTGCGTTGAAGCACGGTGTTTCTGTCGCTGGTTCGAATCCAGCCGAAGCCCTGACTTTTCACAATTGGGTCTGATCCAAAATCATAAATTTGCCAAACTACTTATTAGTGATTCATTGGATATGTCTAAATTATTCAGACAATCTAAAGATCCGATGATGAAGTTTACCTTACTACCAGATCAGATAGGGGAAGTAAACTGGCCTATTTGGATAACAATATCAATAACAATCTGTAAAATAGTCATTCAGAGTACACATCAGAAAGCATTCCTACTTGCATTCAACGGAATGACACAAATGAATAGGTGATTACTATCAGTGTTCTCAGATTCGGCACTTTAATAACAATATTGTGTCAACAAAACCGTACGGTAGGTCACCTGTTCAGAACAAAATTCTTAGTGTCACAATGCTCAAATCCCCAATTCTTGACATTCCAAACCCACGACGCCAGAAGGAAAAATGTATGCAAAATCAGTTTATTCGGTCAGTCTGAAATTATTGTAAAAAGGTTCTGTATTTACAGATAAAAAATGACCTTGAAGGAACTGAGGGTTCAGCTATCTCACGAGGCGCTCCAAGTGATCCTATTGGTTGGCTGGCGCCCATTCGGCATCCTTGGTTAAAAACCGAACTTTTGGAACACTGTACCCCGAAGTTGAATTCAGATTTGAAATCCGCGGCTAAATATACCCATTCCAATCGGTAGAACGCGTCGTTAGTGCAACTAGTCCAGCTACATGGCAGAGAGAAAGTCGTGAGCGCCAGGTCCACAGGTTGGACATGTACACAAGATCGTGCGTATCACTTACCAGTTGTGATCCGCTTAGTCTGCTGCGTCATACGCAGACACCAAGGTTTGATGCTACTGGGCGCATAAGGGTGGCAATGGTAAATGGGTCGGCCCCTGAGCGCAATAATGATCGGGCGATAAATTGGGTTGCAATAGTTGTGCAACCAAACAGCGGCAAGCACTATTCACTAACAGCGTGCTGAAAGACGACTGCAATTAATACCATCGCATTGGTGATGAGATCACTTACCTGTAGCCGTTTGTGAACATTTTTCAGTCTCGATTAGTCAGGCCAAACCGAACAGAACAAATTGATCGATGCTTATGGTTAGCCGTTCATGCCTAACGTACGGACCATAATCCTTTCTCACTAACCGCTCATCAGATTTCGTGTTAAAACTACATTGCACTTATATTAATTCTACCCAAGCATACGACCCGAACACTGAAATTATTGTGTTCTTTGACAAAAACGTTTAAAGTGCAGCGGTGGCCAACTGTGAATACCAATTTACAACGAAAAATGCAATTATTCAGTAGTACCTGAATTATAGCACACCAGTTTCAGTCCTCCAGGGCGCAGAGATTGTGAAAAGTTAGTTCTTCAGAACGCTCGAAAATTGAACTCCAGAAAGGAGAATACCAGTTCCATTTCAATGCTGTTAAACGGAACGGTTAGTTGCAGATTTACTCCATCATCCAAATCTGATGCACTAGCGAAGTTCATATATGCTGCAGTCAACCATGGACGCGGAATAAAAAGACGAAGACGGAAAGTGTACATTACTCTATACCCCTCAAAATGGGGCCAGAAAGAACGTGAAATGTCAACGACAGATGCGGTTAGTCTAACAATAAACTATGCAGAAAACAGAAGCCTACTGATCAAGTATGCATAGACTGTCTTATAAAAATGACAGAAACCATAAGCGTAAAAACGTCATCGGATAAAAACATGTCGGCTATCTGTTACTAAGGGCACTCGGCTTCGGATAAACCAAACTATCCTTTAGAAGGGATGGCATCGACAACAAGTTAATCAGGTGATATGTTGTGCGCTGTGACGTACACTGTATCGAGATCATCGTCATCCTTATAGACGGCAATGCATCAATGGTTCACATTGATGCTTAACTGCCACACAAGAAAAATCGAACCCTGTATAAGAAGAGAGGAGAGAAAAAAGAAGGGAAAGGGACCCAACTACTAAAAATAGCTACGTCTACATTCAAACATTCAACATCAAGGTGTCCACACCTTGCAAACAAACTACCGAGCCCGATTAGCCGCCATCTCACCTAACGACTGCAGTCACCGACTCTGTGATTCGCGAGAGCCCTAGCACAGGAAGGTAACCAGATTTATAGTGACCAACTCCTTCGTGACCGTTTTTATTTCTCTATGCCAGGTCATCATCTGTCCACTAAGCATTTTAGATTAGTCGGCCGCAGCGTTGAAAAAGAGTGTTCGATGTGAGGGACGACTTCCAGGCAACCTTAATACATGACCCAGCCACCTAAGTCTATGCAAATGTAATGATTGAACAAAAGAACTCGTTTGACAATCACTACCAAATACCCGCTTTATAACCTTCTCGTTGTTTACTTGTCGACGCTATCCGACGCGAGCGATCGGAAGTAATCCTCGGTGGTAAAATACCTGAAGACGGTTCATTTCTTCTACCCTGAGCAACCGAGTTTCACAGCCGAAAAGTAAAGCAGTCCTCAACGTTGCTTTATATACGAGACCTTAAGACTCAGAGGGATACCTCTCTGTCGCCAGAGATGAGAGTATCGACATACCTGTCGTTAGTTATGTTACAAGTGGTATCTTACAGGTTTTTGTTCAGGGTACACTCACAATCAAAAGCCAGACAGAACTGTGTATACCAATTTCAGCGTCGCTAATGGCCACCTTTAGCAGAAGGATAGAGACCGTAACGTAACCAAGCGACCGAGCCTACCCCCAATTGAGTTGAGCACAAATGACAGGTCATAGGTTCATGTCATCAGGGCACTGAATTATTTCCATGGCCTTTGTAGTAAAGCTTACAGAATGCATGTCACCAATTCAACGTTGTCAAAGCTTTTCGAATTGTTTACAAAACAAACGAAAGTCAGTATAATTTGTGAAAGTTCTTGTTGTCAAAATTTCACACCTCTCCGCAACAAATGCAAACCGATCGTTGGCATGTGGCCCCCACAGTAGTAAACCCTTGCTGAACTAATTCATGTTCTTCAAAACAGCGAGAACGCACATATTACGGGATGTCAACACTTCGTTTAAAGTCGCCAATCACTTAATTAAACCAAGTAGTTTAGGTGCATATATGTCGTAAGAATATCGTACAATTTAAAGGCTTTGGATCTTAAGATCAATGCCAAACGAGAGGTACAGTTTAAGTTAATAAATTTTGCTTACACAGAGCCGGTCTTCGTTGTTTTATCAACAAGGTTCCGTTGTTTATGTTTTTGTATACGCGGTTTCGGTCATTCACCTACCTGCGAATTCTTCTTTTTTTCATATGGATATTGTCGAGTAAATTCGTAAACGAAACCTTGTTAAATTCTACACTAATGATACCAAGCGGAAGATCGTCGTATATGAGGCCTACCTGCAAACTACATCATAATTATCAAAGCAACTCTGAGCCTGACCACAAGGCTCTGTGTCTCGGGCTACCGCCCACTTCAATAGTGGCACAGAAGAAAGCGTTGCTAAACAGGTTAAAAATTAACAAAAGAAGACCAAATAGAAGAATCAGAAATGATATGCATACAGGTGCGCCATTGGCTGCGATACAACGCTATATCGGATAACGTTTCTAACCAGCCATTTGAGTGATCACGAGGACTCCAACCACACAGGTGACACCTACCCACTTTAATTAGTGTAACAGTCAGGGCCTTCATATTTCGTGACCTCGTTGATACTTGACCACCAAGCGGTTTTACCCAACTGTTGGTGGTCTCAGTATATAATGTGCGGTACGTTAAACGCTCAGCTGGCATGCAGGGCACCTAACCCATCCACTGTGGGCTGTGCAACGCGATTAGTTGGCCAATTGATCGCGAATCCCGAGCATTCCGAAATATGAGCCGACAAACTACAGTGGGATAGTTTAAGCTTGCCTAAAAGCTTTGCAACCGTAGTCAAAAACACACTTGATACTAGACTGTGTAGAAAGCATTAATGAAATCATACAACCCGAACCCACCTCCAGTGTGTTCAGTTTGATAATCCGCCAACTCCTAAGAACGGATACACACCTACAAGCATCACACACCCAAGAAAATTAATTCGCTGGAACCGTTCACAAAAACACGCAGTAGGGGGGCTCAAGAAAATCACCTACTAAGAGTGCATGGGTACATTACGTTAATCTTTAATGTAGCACACACCTGACAGAAGATCCAAACTTCACCTGCGAAAACCTCCAAAAGTTAGGTCTTCCAGTAGTACCTCCTATAAGTGAACAAAAACGAACATAAAGGGTGTCATTCCGAAAAACTAGATCTTCGAATAAGCCAACCATTAGAGTAACGCGGACAGTTTTTTAACCTTACCTAGTCGGTGCAAACGTAAGAAGACGCCCGTTTAGAAATTCCCCTTCCCGACTCGATCCAGAAAGGTGACGAGTACCCACTCATCCATTGGATTTTATTATCCGACACTGACATTCGAGAACGTCAATCACTTTCTTCACGACTTAGAAACCATTCAAACCAATTTATTTTCTGACAAATACGATAACAGGATCTACGATATGGAGCTCGTATCAAGACTGTTCTTAACACCTTAATGTCCCATAAACTGTTTAAAAGAATGAGAACAGTTAGGCTCTCCTTCTTCACATACAGTTGTAACGAATATGCGGTGATCATACAACGGTTAAGAACCACATGTTGAGGTAAAGAACAGTAACATCTACCAGCAGTTCGGACTAAAAAGATGAAAAGCAAACTAGTCGTTAAGTCATCCAGTATTTGTTGTCAGTCAACAGCAGGATGGCATGCGAACCTGGATACTAACAGGCCCCCTGGTTTTAGAAGCAAGTCAACTAACGATTGTTCAAACCAAGAAAACCTCCGACCAGCATAGTAGCAGCACAAACTGAGATAATGAAAACGTGGAGAGAGAAGGGATTACTTCCCGGGAAAGGCCGCTAACCCACTTCAATGAAGATTCGGTATATCGGACATGCAGTTTTATTTCATTTTTTCTGTGGGAGAATCTGCAATTCATATCGAAACTGTGTCACTTGAGTCAGTAAGTACTCGAGCTCGTATTCCAGTCCATACATGTGCCAGACTACCCTATACGATGGACAAAAATAGAAGGAATACTGTCCTATATCCGTAAGCTCAAACTATCCTTTAATGGCAGATAGGTAAACAGAATCATGTAACGTACCGTACCCGGAATGAGTCGATGCATGGCTATCCATTAATAAAATATCACGATTCGTCCAGTGAAGAAATGTAGGGTGGATGGTAACTGACAGTGTATTGATCATACAGGCCGAACCAAAAACAAGCTCTGTTAAGTATACAAACAAAAAAGAATCTGTTAGCTAGACAACCATAACAGATCATAGCTTGATTTACACTTCGATGTCCCTGCTTGGGAAAGATACTCTGTAAGAAGTCGTTCAGCTAGGTCACTTGTGAGTGAAAATTTTTACGAATCTATGACTAATGGTGTGTCACAAGTAAGTCTGTGAAAAATGCAGGAGAATCTTTCCCATCGCCCACTTTAAAAACAAGTACACTTGAGGGCAATACACATGTACCGCAAAACAAATCACATCGACATTTCTGCCACGGCTTGATCACATCCTGAGGATTCATCTCCTCTCGTTCACATGTTCCACTCGCCGACTTCCCATGCTCAACTTGTGAGCAACTCAAGTGGATGTCTCGACAACGTCAGAAACGAGTCATTCGCTAGCAGATAACATGCACCAACGCAACTGTGGTTGGACAGTGATGACCCTAAGGGAATAAATGGCTTGATACGTTGCGATAATATGGACTACCACAACCTTGGATGGCCAAGATTGTAAATTCGGTTGGAAGAAGCATAAGGATGTGGATAGAAAGCCACCAAAAGTTTGGAACAGGTGGCCACAGAACACAGATATTAGCGGTGATGTCAGAGTGTAACCGAGAAAGAGACAGACTGACAAATGCTTCTACACACGGACTTGCACTGTCCAAGTTGTCGCAGTTCTTCGCCTTACAGGAATACTTCAATAACGATTGGCCAATTATGCTCTAAAAGTCATGTACACTAGGTTTGTATCTTTGCAAACGTTGATACCAAAAACTGTAGATCTAAGTGGGAAGTACGACATTGCCAAAGGGACAGTGAAAAACAAACCCGAGTAATTTAAACACAGACTCATGATTTACTTTAAAACAGTTAGTATGGGTGAGACGTCTACAATGAAAATTAATTATCGCATTATGTATATCAGTACGATGTCTTGTCATTGATCTCTCCAAGGAATGCTTATAAGACTTATGAAACCATATCTGCTGTTCCAGCGCCACGTTACTAGAATTGCGACAAGTCCCTTGGAACAACAAATAGCTGCTTTACAGAGAGTGATGTTTGCTTATTACTTAACTAACTGATTGCATCGTGTAGTCACTGTTGCTTCCTCATCAGAATCTTCCACCTTGCAACCTCGCCAAAGAAGCATGCGGTTGGTTTTATCCGAACACGCAACCACTGTTCCGTAGTAACCAACCATTCCACTAGCTCATTTCCTGACGCCTATATCTTTGCGCACCTCTAATAACAGGTACGGCCAGCAAGCCAGTTCCTTCAAGACGCTCGTGAGCAGCGGAACTTGAGTGTGAACAATCTGGCGCACGGCGTTCCTGTTAAGTGTGTTTTCCAGGAAAGGTCTATTTAGTAGTGTTGTTGGTGTGAACCTGTTTTAACTTGCGAGAGGCGTGGCTTTAAAGTTTTGAATAGATCATATATATCGGTGAACAAACATGTGACACTGACGATGAGGTTTCACTGTAACCAGATTCTAATTTATCAGGTTGACCGTAATCTCAATGTTAGCTTTGAGAGTCGAACAGTGCAAAGATACAAACATATTGAAACCGCTTAGTCCTGACCACTAAGCGTTCAAAACAATGAATGTTTTTGCAATTCGCTTCTGAACAACTGTCGATTGGATCTGTTCTTCTAAGTGTAAAAGCTGCTTGAGGTTTAGCAAAATGGAACACTGTAGTGATTGCTGCAAGTGACGGAAGTAAGAAGTAATGGATGTAACCTGTATCGACTGATTTCTTCATGATAAAATAGTCAATTTTTATTAAACTTTAACCTAAATGGAGATCTGAAACACGCTAGTGGAAGAAGTCGTGAACCAAGAGGGCGTAAACGAGTTGACGACAGAGTTGATCTGACTGCGAGCGTTTCTTGGCTATAACTGTGTGACCACTTCAGTTGACCGAGAAATTCGCCGTATCATGCACGCGGAGCCCTAGACTATAAATTAGACCCACAAAATTATCAGCTTGACAGTTTAACATATCATGGTGGTAAAACGTTTGTCAACTAAGTGACTGGCGGTTTAGTACTAAGAATACATGCCTCTGAAAGTGTACACGGGGTCATGATACCTATTCACTAGGATCATCACTAGAATCATGCTCTCATGGCTCATGTTTATCCTTGCTTCCCAGTAAGAAAACTACCAAGGAATGTGGAGAAATTGGCGGATACCGTACACCTTCAGTAACCACCACTCATCACAGCAATAGCTCGTCACTTGCTTTCAATCCACCGATTAACAGAAGTCTTTATTTAACCGCTTGCCACGTTTGCAATCTGGATTGTTTGATTTTACGTTTTGCTTCTGCGCGTGTTCTCAGTAGGATTCCGGTTAGCTGGACGCGTTGACGAGAGAAAGGATTCTTACTTCAGAGGTATTTTTGAAAGACACCAACTAAACGTTGCGAACATATACAAGTGCAACAACTTCATCGAGGAACAGTCAGTCTTCAAAAGGACTCACTGGCCAGTAGAAAATTGCAACAGAAACGCCGTGAGCGTGTCCAAACCTTCTGTATAACGCTTCGTACATTGTGGATTACCCGTTGGTGTTCGACTTACTATCGAAAATCGGATCATGACAACAGCTAGCAAATTTAGAGATCTACTCTTCTAACTGCATGTCGTGACATCAGAAAAGTTAACCGACATCGGCCGAGAGGAAGCGGCACAGAGGAGTTACCATAGAACAAGAAATTGCCAGCATTCGCGAATTCACTAGTGCGCGTCATCCGCAGATGAAAAGTGATGAAAAACACTAACCTGCGACCAATTCACCAACAGGAATCACCAAGGCTCCTGAAAACAGCCTTCATACACGCAACAAATCTGGGAAATAATATACTGGCAGAGAGAAAATAAACAGCACCGTGGAAAGCAACATGAAAAGACAAAAGCTCCCACTCATCACATTCTGACTTTAGCTGGATATGCAATACCTTAGAGTGAACGAGACAACTAATTATTGTCACTACCGTCCACTTCACAGAACCCATCGAGTGCGTGACCTTTGCAGAATGTTACCCATTTAACTAACCAATCGTTCGCCGTATGCCGTGAATGTGCACTGAGCGGTGAATTGTGACCAGCAAAGGTCAACATTCGACGGTGAACTGGAATGTAGAAGGCAAACTGAAGAATTGGGATTTTGCCAGGGAAAGTTAAGTCGACGCGTAAAGGTGGAAAGCGACAAGGATGAGTGATCTGATGCTACAGGACGATGGTGACTCAGTGTACGTATGGGCTACTGTCAGGTCTAACAGGAGTGAGTTGGTTTTTCTGCATCAAGCCTCCAACAGTTTTAGCTACAAGAATTTGTTACCAAAACATTCATTATCAACAGTTTTCATTGAGAAGGACCGGATACTTCAAAACGACAACGCTCTGACCGACCGATAATGTCATGTAAGGGAGTTTAAGACGTCTCGAAACAAAAAACCAGGCGTTATCAGGACAAATTTGTATTGCTTGTTTTGTCCATTGTTGGTTCAACTGTTTTTCGTCCTTGATACAGAGTACCCAATCAGGCGAATCCGTGACATATGGTGATTTCATATGAAAAATGATTAAATGAAGAATGAGTAATATTCAGAAAAGAGCACCTAGACAATCGACAGCGTGTCGGTAAGTAAAAGTGCCGCGAATCCAGAACGAAAACAACGACCCTTATCATGCCAAGTCCGAGTCGGCTGACGGATGTTAGCTGACCTTGATCGGTCGAATTCACGCATTTGTGTCGGTGATGGCTAGGCGCTGCAAACCACTCCGTACATAATTCTTAAACAGGAACACTAGATGTAAACAAATAACACTGAGTTGAGTTTTCATCTGATTTGGATGTGATAAAGAATGACATCTACAGTCCGTAAAAATAGTCAACCTACTGTGCATCATTAGGTAATGGGCATTTGAGATTTCTATCTGGAAGAGGGCTTTTGTGTTGTGATTCAATGACCACCTAAATAATAACGCTATCTCACCGAATGCCATCTAGTCAGAAGTGACAGATGAGCTTATTATCAAGATTCAACTGAGTGCGGGTATGGAGAAAGTTTTAACATAATCATCATCATTATAGCAGCCATGAGCCTGACCAAAAGGTGTTGTGGCTCGGGTCGCCGCTCACCTCAACAGTGACGTGGAATATTCTAGGACAAAACGTTACTAAGAAGTTTGAAAATTGTTAAAAGAAGACTAAGTGGAAGAACTAGAAATGGTATGGATACAGGTACGCCATCGACTGCGACACATTGCCATCTCGGATAGCGTTTCTAACCAGCAGTTGGAGTGATCACGATGACTCCAGCCAGGCAGACGACACCTACCCATTGTGCTCAATGAAGCAGTCAGGGTCTTCATATTTCGTGACCATATTGTTGGTTGACCACCACGCGGTATTACCCAACTGATGGTGGCCTCATTATATAATGCCCGGTACGGTAAACGATCAGATGGCATACGGAGTACGAGACCCAACCATCGCAAGCTGTACACCGTGATTAGTTGGCCAATTGATCGCACATTCCGAGCGTTCTGGAATAGGATACCCAAGTGGTGAAGCACCGCTCAACTGCAAAATCAGTTCAACTGTTTCATCTCATGCTAAGAACAAGTGAGTAAACAGTGCTTTCTGGTAAGTCTCATCACATTTCAACTAGGCATTGGGTGACCTGTACAACTGTTTGAAACTGGCTACAAGAGAAACTGGTATTCATTTCAAAGCAAAAGGAGTATACGATTCTAAATAGGCAAACATGTATAAAATGTTAATATGGTTGTATACGAACCTGGTCACTTAAGCAAAGGAGAGAAAAAGAGGAACCACTGACTTGGAAACCTGATAGTCAAGGCGTAGCGAAGGGATACATGGAGAACATGGCTGTCGAGGAAAAGTAAATCGGTTCATATGCCATTTTCGTCTAAGGTTATCCAAAAACTCACATGCCTCAGGTTAAAGAATCAAGAAGTTCGAGATGGTGAGCGACAAGCGTCATAAGTGGACAAACACAAAATAGCATGTTGTCGAATCACACGAATATCCTACATACCAGTCAGAGGTTCATAGAACAATATCCATTAGCAAGTCGGTATGCGTATAAAGGGTTTTGCATGACATGAGCTATGCAACATAAAATGATTTAAAGAGAATCCTTCAAGCGCAACATATTTAAACAAGCAGCATTGACTGGCAAGCGATGAAAGTTTAAACGCCAATTGAAAGCTATTCTCTTTATTTTACAGATTACAAGCTTGCAATGATGAAAGAAAAGTTGTCAAAATCAGCAAGATATAAAAGCCAAAAGTGGGGGACTTCAAAAGTTAAAAAAGACCAAGGTCAGAGTTAATTAGGCTATTCCATGAAGTAAACAATCACAAAAATAAAAAAAAACCCAGTGAATTTGAAAATAGAACGGAACGGATCGGAAGCAGTGAACAGAACTGAAGCAACTTAGGCGGTCTGACAGAAAACACAAGGAATGTATTCACAGCTCCAAACGCCCAATATGTGGCAAATAGTAGGTTCCTGTGAATAGGACGTTGTCTTGTTCGCAAACCTCGGCCACATTTAATGCGCGTCCGGTTGGATCACGTAATACTTCGACTATCTTCCCGTCTTCATTCAGTCGAAGTATCATTGTGGACTTGCTGTTTTGAATTCCCCGAAGAAAGGGTATCGAGATTACCTAGAAGATAAATGGTAATTACTTGTCGTGACTTGTACACATCCCGATGGTTTGGATGAACACAGATACTTCAGGTTATCAGTTAGTTCTGATGATTAAGCCACAAGTGTAGTTGCAAAATAAGCATCATAAGGTTTTGAATTTGTTATTTTAACAAAATCATTACAAGCTTTCCGGTCGCAAACGTATCAGATGTCTAACAGAACGAACGAAGCGAAATGGACAAAAACGCGAGTTATAAAACATGTGATTGAGACCAATCAAGACAAAAGCAACCCAAACGCTACTGCTGTAGGTTACTTCGAATATACGAATCGGATGTAGGAAATACGATAGGTACAAGTTCGGCTAGCTTCAATGGATATGAACGTCGATAACGTAACGGAGCCATGAAGCAAACAGATGAATTAAGGCTATGCCCAAATTCGACTAAATAAGACAGGCGACCGATCACGAGCAAAAAGTTACGTCGGCACGAAATCGCAGTACAATATTTTTCTCTTTTGTTTGTACTTCCAAACAGATCAAGGAAGAAAAGTTTCAAATCCTCCCTTCAGTTTGTGTATCGATTTCGCAACAACGATAGAAAACGGAGCTTCAAATTAGCCATAGGCTAAACCTGACACTTAAGGTAACATGACATGTTCACCAAACTGCGTCACGGATGAGGCTGTGAACAACGACACTGATTCCTAAAACGGATCCGAAACACAGAGGTCTAATTGTTAAATGGAATACGACCAAACTAAAAAGATTATTGTACATCCTACTACGATACAGACGGTACGGAGGAATGAATGCACGGTGGATATGTGCCTATACTAACATGATAGGAAAAGGTATCTGGGATTAGGCCCAGACACAGAGAACAGACAAAGTGAAAAGCTGCAACGTTCAATTTTAATCTTTTCGTACTGAACCTAATATTATGACAAGCGCCTGTGCCTACGGTGATAAACTCCTCAACTGCCAATTTCATCTCAGACATTCCGGCACCAGCAGAGTGAAGGCGATTGTTTACTGGACAAATCGAGGACCTGTTCCAAATGTTGGCACGCTACCAGACTACACGCCGGGCGGGATTCCGTGTCTTCGCAGCCACTCAGACCCATAGTAACTGACAGACCGCTGTTTGTGCCACGTCCGTCATCCTGTTTTATCGTATCGTAATTCGTGGGTCATGCACGATTGAGTGAGGTTTAGCATATTGAGCCGAGGCGTTCGTTCGAATTGTTGATGGCTGTCGACCCAAACGACTTACAAGGGTTACATAAGGACCCTTACGAACGAACTGGAAACCCATTTAGATTTCCGACATATAATAACGTAACAATAATTTGTGTCTTGAACAAAAATAAGAAAAAATGTACAAGTAGGCATCGTTACTTGACCAACGTTTGACAATATTTGTGTAAGTGGATCCAAGTGCTAGCAGCCAATGACCGGGATGCGTGTCGCACAATGTTACTAACTTAAGACTCCATTACAAACGTGAACACTACACTGTAAATAAGCTGAGATTGTAAGTAATTAAGTCAAAACGCGTTTATTACAACCTATATGAGTTCGTGCCGCACTGTCAGACAACGCGCTCAGACGAGTTCATACTGAAGCATACCATGGTAAAAAAGCAGACACACGACAACCTAAAGGTTTCAGTGGGGTTTGGAATGCACCCTATCACGCGCTTGCATTCAGACGGTGCCAAATATGTCACCTGTTATGCTGACCCTAACTACTAAAATTAGGAACATGTGGTATTGATTAACAACAGAACAATCACGAATTTTCACTACGAAAATTGATCATTTTATCGATTTTCACACAAATCAAGACGACATCGAAATTATCAGGAATGGGTACTTTTCCCGAGAATTCGCCTTAGTTGCTAAGAAAATTAAATTTCTTATTTTGGGGAATCTGAATGCCCGCCATTTTCCTCGAAATTCGAGTTCGGCGCTTGCCTTGGATTGATCCATTGAGCAACGCAAGGCCACGCAAAACCTATAAATACAGCCACTGCACACCTTGATTTCGCTATCGGGCTGAGCAGTAAATGAAGCGCGTCTAAAGACCGTCTTTTTCCTTACATGATGGAGTGTCCTAAGTTGCGAGAGTCTGGTTCCGATACTCGCGCTCTCGTTTTCGTGTCATCTTGCGACATCGTTGCGTTCCGTTCGTTATCGAGATACTGCTCGTGGTCTTTGCATTCGTTCTTGTCTTTTTCCATCAGGGGGTCGTAACAGAAATCTAAGCCTCCGTGACAGAATTACGGTGAAATAGCTCATGGCTTTTATGCTTCTCGTAAGGACTGTTGTAGCTGTTATAAAATCGCATAATTCTTTTAATCTAGCAAATTTTTACAATTTCCGTCGCTCGGTCTTCTGATAGCAGACACTGCAAGCTTCCACCATTCTTCTCTCTTCGGGTTACCAAATACGCAATTGTTGTCGGAAGTAATGTTCACAATAGTGACGCTATATCAGAACGAGACTTGCTGATAAATTTCATCGAACGTGGGTAATATACTAAAACAAGTTAATACGCCTGGCTATGAAGTATGCTAGGTAAACGCATGGATTCTGAAAAAAAAGAGTTAGTGGCAATCTGTTGCGATGCAATGTGCCACATGCGCATCGAAACCTTGTCTGAAGAGCCCGAATAAACAAGTGGAAAGCTCCCAGGGCTGGGGCCAGACTCTCTGGTGCTGAATCCAATCCAGAAGATATGGAGTGTAAGTAAGCACCGAGTGAAGCCATCGATGATCGAACTGGTCTTTGTGCTATACTTTTTGAACATGTATGACGGTTGAGATGCCGGTAGGGGTCAACTGCAGAGACCAGCAGTGTGATGACAACATTCTACTGTCACATGATATAACATGTTAAGTCGTTCTATTTGAAAATACTCAATAAAGGGGATGTCTGACTATGCTACTGTTTTTCGTTTTGCGTTTGGGTATTAAATGACTGGCGATATGATATTCGCGATGTGAGCAGCAGTGACCAGAGGTTCAATGTCTGTTTTAACAGGACATCTTGTGCATGTGACGGACGCAAAGCTCTGTCCACGAAAACCTTCCTAGAAAAGACCAACTAGGGAAACAATGCGGGAAAAGCCAAAATTGACTGTACCTGGCAATTAGTTCGATTATTTAGCAGATACTGCCAGTAAAATATTGACTTGTACCAAACTGTCACACCAAGCTCTGTTGGTTAAATGACTGACAGTTACAGGATGCTAGACTCGTAAGTCCGAAACTGATTTAATAAATTTCCTGTCAACTGATAAGGATCACGACTGCCGGCAAACTTTTCCACAACGTCCATGAGTATTCCCATTAGTTTAAGACTCAGACACAATTAATTGTCCTCCAGTTGCTGAAGATATGTGTAGGTAAAAGGCGTGAAGCGTATTATTAAACTGAACTGACACAAAAAGTTGGACAACGCTGCCAGTGCAGATTTGCTCCGAAACTGACCGTTTCCTTCACTCATTCCAATATCGAGCTGGTTCGTAGTTGGTGAACAATGGAATAAATGATTGAAGACTAAATGAAAGAGTAGATGAGAAATAATTGGTCGCGTGAGCGATCGGCACCGAGACAAACAACGAATTTTCATTCGGGCTGAGTGAGTAAGCATGCAGAACCAGTAGGATTCCGGTTCGGTCGTGGATGCGTTGATCACATATTTCGTTGTGACGGATCTTGGAGCATCGGCATTTTTATAAAAAAAAACCACGGTCGTGGTCTTTTTGGACCCGAAGGCTGCGTTAGTTTCGGTCGCCCTATTTGTAAGGGAGTCCCGGAGAAATAGGTGAATCTACTGAGATCATCTTATGCCCAGTCTGCAAGCAGGGTTAGGGTTTATGGACAACTGTCTCGAGCGTTCATCACTTCCAGTGATAATCCTCGAAAATGTCTGGTTTCTCCCTTCCAGTTCAATTCTGTCACAGACAACATTCTAGAAGGTGCGCTTGAGCAGTCCAGTGAACTCAGTGGTGAGCTCCTTCCTGGTACTAGGTTGACGGACATCGAATATACGGATGGTATTGTCAAAATTAGCCTCTTTGCGGAAGACATGCAAACCATGCTGGACAGGATGAGTGATCGGACTGGCTTGTATAGAATGCGCTTCCAACCTTCAACATGTAAAATGCTTCTTCACGACTGGGACATTCACACTCTTACCTTCTTTATTGCAGATAATCTGTTTGAGACCGTGGACACACCCATACAGTTGGGTAGCACTATCTTATTGGCCGGTAATATTGCTGATGAGAGATCAACGAGGATTGCAAAGGCACGAGTTGCTTTCGCCAAACTGCGTCATCTGTGGCGTCGAAAAGACGCTCGACTGTCACTGAAAAGAAGAGCATATAATACTTGCGTAGGTTCTCTTTTGTTCTACATTTCGGAAACGTGATCTGTTCGCAACGAAGATGTCAACAGACTTCCTGTGTTTGGCTATCGTTGGTTCGCCAATTAGCCCACATCAAGTGGGCTGACTGCGTGAGCTACACGGCCGTTCGCCGGTGCGTATTCCGGAACGTTCGGGATACGCGTTGCACAGTCTATAACGGATGGGTTAGGTGCCTTGCATGCCAGCTGAGCGTTTAACGTACCGCACATTATATACTGAGACCACCAACAGTTGGGTAAAACCGCTTGGTGGCCAAGTATCAACGAGGTCACGAAATATGAAGGCCCTGCCTGTTACACTAATTAAAGTGGGTAGGTGTCGCCTGCGTGATTGGAGTCCTTGTGATCTCTCAAATGGCTGGTTAGAAACGGTATCCGAGATGGCAGTATGTCACATTCAATGGCGTATCTGCATCCATATCATTTCTAGTTTTTCATTCAGATTTCTTTCACTCCCATTTTTGTTTACTTATTTCACCTTTTCAGAGACATTTCTTCCAAGACATCCCACGTCACTGTTGAGGTGAATGGCGGCCCGAGTCACAGTATCCTCTGGTCAGGCTCGTGGGTGTTATGATGATGAAGATGACGATGATGATTAGACGGACTTCAGATTACAGGTTTGTACAAGAG
>JTDE01004027.1:1254-36096 GCA_014338405.1 Paragonimus skrjabini miyazakii
ACTAGCTGGCAGCTCTAGTACATCTAAGTCTGTGCAAATTTAGAGAGTGAACGAAAGAATTTCTTTGATAACCACTACCAAATACTTGCACCCTAACCTCCTGAATGCTTACTCATTTGTGGCACCTGGTACGAACGTTCAAACGCAGACATCGGTGGCCGATTACCTAAAGACTGTTCAGGTTTTCTGTCCTGAGCGGCTAAGTTTTGCCGTTGTAAATGAATACAGTTCTCACAACCGTAGAACATTCAGCGAACCCCTAAAAAGTTCCCAGTGTTTGTCACGCGTATCTTAAGCTAAACACTAGTCAGAAAGTGGTTTTAGGATCACTGTCGAGAAAACCGAGATAATTCGATCTGTATCACAGCCTCTTCTCGCCAACCCAATAGGTATCAGTGATGAATTCTTCAGTTTGGAACAGTTCATGAGCACGCATCATGTGCACTAGAGATGACCGTTTTGAAGACTGAAACTTGACAACAAATGCTGTTAGCCTCATACATTATTCATGCAACATTTCGTGTTCTTATGAAACGGATTGTGTCTGCGGCATCAGTGAAACCAAACAGACACCGATATACTAAGGTAAGTCATTGGCCGAATGCCAAGTTACCTCCTACCGTATTCCTGGTCAGCTCACACGAATGGTTCATTAGAAAAGTGGGATTAGGCTGACCGTCAAACTTATGTCACATGCAAATCAACCGCTTTTGTTTAGCACTACTCCGTTCAGTCGGATATGTGACAGAATAAATCAAGTAGGTGAGACGAATATTTACAAGCTTCGAACAAGAAATTTGTTTGCTCTGTGTTCTAGTCTGCGATTTCAAACTTGGGGACTTATATTATTAAGGATGAGGGTCCTCTTAGCCCTAATTTAACTCGATGGCATTCAGAAGATCCTGAAGGAATTTGGAAAAACCATAGTACCACATTCGTACCTGGTTTAACCGTACAAGGAAGTTATGTACGATATGCATTAGCTGCCCAATAGTTGCGCCCTACCCAATAAAACGTGACAGGGTGTCGCTGTCAATGATGTTCATCCTTTACTCTCTAGTCAGACATTTCGACCGTGGTGTTTTGCCCAAAAAGATCATAAGTGATCGATACTGAAGTCAATGGATATCTCGTGCTCGGTCAAAGGATTCGTGGGTACACAACTTGCAGGTTCTAAGCAGTCAATGGAATGTGTGCGTCAGAATTTTCACACATTCAATTGGTCTAACTTTCGTAAAGTACTTTTGATAAAGGGTTTCTTTCAAAAATTTCCTCCTCATTGTTATGATGAGTGGTGACTGGAGTCACATGGCCATCACAGCTAGCTCATGAAATTTCATGAAGTTGTTGATGATAATTATGGTGATGGCAATGACATCGTATGATCTCACCCCACACCTTCGGTACAGGATACACACATAGTTCAAGTGCACGATCACATCAAGTTGTTTTTAAAACAATAACGTACATCACGCACCTCCAGCTCGAGTTTTAAGTTTATGACAAGCTAATAACTTTAGCGAATAAAAACGTATAACTACAGCCCACCTGATCCTAACAAACCATACAAACCATGATGAATTTAACGAACAGTCACAATCCGTCTTAGAGGAAAACAAATATCAATTCATTTTCATAAGTTCGGTGTAAAAGTCGTGCTGAGTAAGGCAAAAAAGGAAGGAATGTGAGATTGGGTACACGGGCGCGCCGGAATCCAAGGAACAATGTGGAAGTACACTTACAGAACGGTCCGAATAGAGAGGATGGTTTGTACCAGAGAGAATTTTGCTGTAAAGTTTTTGTACTTTTTGAAATAATGAGAAAGAGTAGTACTAACCAGTCATCAATAGGATTTAACACTTCATTGTGATAGGTTTTTAAAAAATAATGTAAAACGTAAAATTTGACTCGACAACAAACCACAAGAAACAGTAGGTAAACTTAACATCTAATGGAAAGCGTACATAAGTCACTTGATTAAGTGAATTGGATTGGGAAGACATTTCAAAAACCGCGCATGTGAAGATAGATTTGTGACATTAGTTAAACCAGGAAAATAAGGTGACTACATTCCCAGTTTACTCTCATTAATCCTATATATATATATGATGGAATTAATCGAGGTAACAATTTATCATTTGAAGGAAGGTGTGGGCAGTCGCCTGAAATATTTTCTGCTTATCGATTACCTTTCACTGGTGGACATAAGACATCAACATATGTTAGTGGTGGGATTGCCATAAAACGATCAGATTGGCAGTTCGAATATGTCGTCCAGAGAGGCGGGAGAAACAAACACAGTGCGAGGTTTGAATATTAAAAGAAAATTTGTTGAATTTTTGATTAAACGACGTGGTCGTTAATTGGTATGTATATCATGTAAAATGAGATAAAAAACTGGAAAAAAAAATCACACCTCAAAAAATGTGATTACCGATGAGAACTGAGTATTAAATCGTATTAACTGCCTATAAATAATAAATTGTCTGAATGCTTAATGATTGAAAGCTGAATGCAAGAAACTGAGAATTTGCATCAGCGTTATCGCCAGAAGAATTGTTTTATTTTAAGAAAATACGATATTTCCGATATTTCGATATCCGCTGCTCTCGGGAAACAGTTTTAATTGTTGCATACAGGTTTTTCTCCTCATGTCTCGAAAAACTCCGAAGGGAGATAGAAGAAGTTTGTATATCGAGAGATTATTCATCTAACAAATGCACTTCAAAGTCTATCAGATATGAGTTGTACCGTTTGAGTTCTGATCATACCAACAGAAACTGTTTGAAGGTTTAGCAAATCACAGAAAGACTAAGTGGATTGAACATTTCTGCCAAGAAAATTGACAGCTGACGTCGAACAGTCCAACCGTAATTTTAACAGAATTGCAAATAACCCCTTCTTAGTTCCTGTAAAGTTTTGCTTTACACTGATTCTGTCGCTTCAGTTGAAAGCTCAGTTGTTTTCAAAGAATGTATTCGCTTAAAATCCAGCAAAGCAAACGGACCTTATGACTAACCGCCACTCGTTCTTAAGGAATGTGCCAAATTTGTACGCCAACCTCTAGCGAAGTATTCACCCATTGCTTTAGACATTGCATAGTTAGTGACTGTTGGCGAACGGAACGCATAACACTAATACCTAAAAATGAGACAGCTAAACTTCGTCCGATCTCCTGTACATCCAAAAGCTGGAAGTTTTTGAAAAACTCAATCGCGCTCGAACAAAAGCTTAAGTGAATATCAGGGATTTTAGTCAGTTTGTCTTATGCTGTTCACTCCCAACCATGGATGCTGTCGCTGTCTAGTTCATTCCATTCTATCATCGCTCAATAGAAAACCAAGATTCATCCGCATACTTTTCTTGGTCTACGGAGATGCTTTTGAAAGCGTTGACAGAGCGCTGCTACCCCATGTTCTCAAAGAATCTGTAATCAAGACTACAATTATTGGGCATTTACATGGTTACTTCACAAATCGAAGTCGATTTACTCAGTTCGACGGTCAAGCTTCATCGGCACTCATCACTACATCCGGTGTTCTACAGAGCGCTATCTTGTCCCCTTTCCCATTTATATTGCATCTACGCCAGTATTCAATCACACATTTGTAATCAGGTATGTACATAATATGGTGTAGAGCAACAGGCACCCAACTAGCTTCTCTTCTTCCGTCCTTGTAGCGGGTACATCCGAATTAGCAAACTGATTAGAGTCTCTCAGTTTGTCTCTTAACAAATGCAAATGTGCTGACATTTTGTTTTTGTACATGAGGAAGAATCAACGTGGGAAAATGTTTATTGCCTGTTTCTCCCTTAATATAACTTACGAACGCTTACCTGGATTCCTTTCAGCCACATATCTGAAGATTACTTCGAGTAACATGACATGGTCATTTTGTGTTATTGATATTTTCATGAAGGTCTAGGGACATTTCTTCTTCATTCCCGGACCACCTGATTAATCGTTTTTTCATGGCTTGTGTGCTGCCCACGAGATGTTTTGTTCACCTGTTGTTCTCCTTGGTTTTATTGTCAAAGGACTTCGAACATTTTGCCAGATCCCAACATCACCTGTCTCGTTGTGGTAGACTTCCTATCGTACATTACCCAATTCTTGTATTCGGATCTTTCTAAGTGTATTTCCACATATTCCACTCGATCTCTGTACAAACATTGATTTGCATGTACTCGATCCTACTATTCTTTTGTTACTCTATATTTAGTTCAGTTCTTACATACATCCAATCATCTCATCTTTGAGTTGACCTCAAAACTAAAATGATGGATATTTTTCATAAGTGTGGCCAACCTTCCTTTGTTGTGACCGCAAAAGACGCTTGGCCTGAGAATTCGTTTATTGCACAAACGCCCGTATAGGTCATGTCAAAAATCAAACCAGGAACACGTATACTCATTTGCAAGTTAGATTTGCATTCACATCCATCATTGTCATTCCCCTTGGTGGAACTTCTGCCGAGCGCGTGCACACTATTTCGATAGTCTTTCCTTGTCCTCCGTCTTCCTGGCATTCGCAGCTTGCCCTTTTGTTCCTGAACGTTGCCTGTGGGTAACATACTACTTGTGAGTAGTATACTACTCGCAACGAAACTGCCTGTCATACAACACCTTCACATGTCCCTGATTTTCACATTTGTACTTAGAATTTTGTTATAAGCACGCATTTAAATACTCTCCATTTACTGAAGATTTGCACACGGAAAAAAGCTGGAATTTCATTTATCGGGATGTAGAAGTCATTTTATTAACTGGACGACTTAGATTTCACTTTATATGATGATAACATAACGTCATATTCATTGGCTCACGTTGCGTCCGTCGGATGTTGAAATTGAGTCGCTTTCACGCAGGCTTATCTCATTCATACTGAGTGATCACGATGAGAGATTCATAATGACGTTTTTGGAGAGATCTTTTGTCACTGGATATGAGGCAGAAGAAATACGATTTCCGAAGATTAAATCATAGCATATGGTTACCTGAATAAATTGCGATATCAAAGGCAACGTTTGAATGACGACGGTTCAACTAGTCAACGTCCACAATACACGCTTGAGAATTATTTTTTTTCAGCATCTACTCCTGCTACGGGCACACACAAAACCGAATGAAAAACAATTGTCCCTGTTTTGGATACTGATATGTCGTCTCCCAGCAGTCAGCAATTTTGCAACGGAAAACACAAGATGAATAACACACAGCTAGTGGTAAGCTTACTAATCAACTTTCTATAGAAAGATTGATGTTTACTTATCAAGTCCATTTATTTTGTTGGATTTCAATGGAAAACTTTCTCCGTCAGTAGCCGGGCTCCCAGATGAGTTGACCAATGGGAAAAAAGATAACTGGAGAATGAGGAGGAAAAGGGGAAATTGCTTGTTGTTTCAAGTAAAATTCAACTGCTTAAAGTTGGGAACAGATTTTTTAGTGAAAGAATTCAATCGGTTTGGATATTTTTTATTATATTTCAGCTCTCATAGCAGATTTTGTAAAAAAAACACATATACGGTTATATACTCAATTTAAACGATTCGCACTTTACAGTACAGATTTCGAAACGCATCACAATAACTTCATTTCTACGAACTTTTTCAAGCACATAAGATAAAACCCGTTTGTCCGGGAAAGGGGCATGTTCCGACAGTAAAAATCCGATTGTCTTCATAGCTGATCCTCGGGGGGCGAATGTGCCTAATGAACAAACCTCACATTGCTTGGTCGACAATAATTCAAAGAGAGGAATAGCTTCAGTTTAATTCTGTGATCGCCACGACAATTGAATAACACCTGAAGCGTTCTATTCTTCATCTAAAGCATAACAGGTTTGATAAAATGCGCACAGTTACTAGGTGGGAAGTGAATAATAATTTAAAAATACAGCAATATATACTTAACAGAATCCACGTCAAGTTTTTAACGAGAATGTCTTGCAACAGGTTTCTCACTGGAGCAGATGCAGGCGAGTAAATCTTGCACACCAGCGATTGTGAGCGGAAATGGGGCCACTCAAGGCCAATCAACCAGAAAATCGATCGCGTGGTACGTCACGTTTGATTCCAGGAGGCTGGTGATCAAAACAATTTGTTTGGGCATTTGCTGCATTTACAAACAGAGCTGCCTGTACCATGGTTATGGAATGCAATATTTATGTAGACGAACAATACACGACATGACCGTCATTCAATGGCAATCGCCAATGTAAATACCTTTGTTTCTCTCGTAAGCTGAGAATATTTAGTGTCGCACAGACTTTCGTCGTTTTAATACTTCTGAAGCACTAAACAATTACGCGGTGTAGCGTTGGAGGATAAACCGAAGACTGAAACGCTGTCCAGCAATTGTGATTACAATCCTTCCTTTCCACACGTTGAACAGCAGATGATGACTGAAGCATGGCAGACGGAAAGGTTTGATTAGTTTGCTGCGCACAACTGCTTGTTCACAGGACCTGAGGGATACCAGTTGGAAACGTTCCGATATTGCGTGGGGAAAGAAAACAGATAGGTTTTGATGAATTTGACGTTTGTTGACCATGGGTGTGAGAATGGTCTGAGTACGGTGGTGAATAATTTCGAATAATATTTCCATGACCAGGCAAATAAAATTTTTCAACGCTTCCGAAATTTGTTAAGGGGAATGGTTAGCAAGAAGAATCTATGAGCTAGCGTTGAGCAAATTGACGAGAACTTTCTCTGTTCAGAAAGGTATGAAGAACATGCTCACATGTGGCCGAGTGGTCTTCCACTTTCAGAACTCTCCAAAGACGAATTGATTGCTGGAAGTAAAGCAATTAAAATCTGTTCAATTTTTGACATTCGTAACACCAAAACGGATAAAATAGTTGACCTTATTAGTGCAAACGGAACGGAGTTCAGTGCAGATGACCAGACACGAATGAAGTTCGGAGCTAATTCCTGCCAATTTTGCGGCGACACCCACTCGCGACAAAAACAGAGATATATCGGAGTGTGATGAACGTGCCTGAAATATCGAAACAAGAACCGTTTTGTCAAACAACATAGGTCTTACACCATCGAATCGACCAAAATAATTGGAGATCCGGCATGTGCTGAAGACGGGTGGAACCCGACAGAAATGCACACGACGTTTGAATGGTAATCTTGCAACGCTGTGGACCGGATGTTCAGTTCATAAACGCGAGTGACGTGGGAACGTTCGAACCGGACATCAAAGATCTTGCTTTATTGAACGACTTATCGTTACAGCGTTCTTATCAGAAAGAAACGTGTGGCTGTAGTACACAAGTTAAAATGAACATCCGCTCAAAAAGCCGATTGAGGACGGTAAACCATTATTGGCTGCCAAATAAATAGAGTTTGGTACCTTAAAGAGACGGAGGGACTAATTTTTAAAGAAGATGGAATAATCATCTCTATAATTTTATAATTAAAATCGACTGAACAAACCTACCCAGCGCACGGTTGGCCAAACAGCTCTCTTCGGAGAACAAACGAACCTTGCCACTGGCCTAACATGATCTGCAACATAAATGATCATGTAGAATTATGCGGCATTTGCAGAACGCAAGATCCAAAGCACGCAGAAGATCCCGTGCTGTTGATAGAACTTATAGAAAAGCCCTGGCACCTAGCCTCAGCCGACTTATTTGTATACGGCAAACATTAACACTGGGTTAAAATGAACTGTTTCATAGACAAGTATAAAGACGAGTGGTCATCAAGACCATCGGAAATGCCTACTTCAGGAAGCTACTTGCTTGATTTGATCACTACGACACGCCAGACGTATTGTTCTCTCACACTAGATCTCACTTTATAGAAGCAGAATTCATGAAGTTTGCAAAATAGTGGTTAGTTGAGCATCGAACATACGGTCATCAACATAATCAATCAAAAAAGTAAACCGAAACTGCATTTAAGGCTGTTGAAAGTATAACATAGATTGGACACAATCAGAGAATGATTCATAACTAACACATCTAGAGAGGAGAAACTATCTAAGCTAGATTATTGGCTTATAGTGTTGTGCAACAGATATTTGAAAAAGGACACTAACAAATTGCCGATGAAATGACAATGGTGATGTACCGACATAATGGTTGAGTCACATGATCAACAGAACCAGTAACTTTGACCACAAAAGGCGCTTGATCAGGGAAGTCGTTCATTTCACGAAATCCATCCCAAGTTATGTGAAAAGTGAACAAAAAACGCGAACACCATTTTGCATGGCTATTATGTATCCGCATGGAAACCTGTCCTTTAATTCTTGCGCGTACGAGTCGTGCCGTACTACTCATAAGCGAGGCTGTATATTATACAACATGACAATAATTCAGACTGCAACAAAAAATACGCTATGACCGTGGAGCTCTGAAACTTATCAGCCATGTGTCAGAAGGTGGAGGGTGGGTTCAGTATATCTCTGATTACTTGAGACCGTGGACACATGGGGTAGTGATCAAAGCTCAATTGAACAGATCGTAAGACGATGAGGTCGATGGATGAGTAAGATGAGGAAATCATGTGCACTTGAATGAAAGGAGTTAGGCGGAAAGGGAATCATATGCTACAGTCTGTGAAGAACCATAATGGATAAAACCTGGGCAATCATATCGAAGTATATAAGGGTGTGTTAAGACGGAACTAAGGCAGCTTCTTCATTGAAAAGAGGTACAACCAAGCATAACGCACGCACAAACGGTTATGACAGAAAATTGGATCGATTAGTGACAACCAACCAGAAAATCGATTAAGTCGTACGTCAAGTTTAACACTTAACTTTGTAACAATCGGACTGCTTGAATCATAGTTGTGGAATGTAGGGAATATATAGTCGAACGAATCACAGCATGAGAGCCGTCCAATAGTAATCGCTAATATAAATGCTTTTCAGTTGCCTCAGTCGTTGCGCTTCCTTTTGCTCATAGGCTGAAATCGATCAGCCGTTTTGTGGTTGGCCTGCGAACGAGCAAGCAACCTCTGGCATGCGTGGTGCTGATGAGACCCAACTAGGTCGAAACAGCTGTTCACCACTTCGCTGGTGGTCACTAGGACCAGGTGTTTGAATAAATGCTTGTTTCCCTCGTAAATTATTCTGGTCTCTTCGACGTGTTCGTGAATTATGACTCAGCGATATGTGAGTGACAGGTCTTGATCTACCAGTGTTGTGCAGTTCGGAGAATGTAACAGATCCGTTAGGATCACCGAATAGACGGGAACACAACAAATGATACATACCAAAACTGATCGAAAACGACTGATCAATCTCGGCTTATGGTAACTAGTGAAACCATAAATTGTGGTTGCGAATTAAATTAAAACCCCATATCTTCTACCTCATAAACTCGTTCATATTGTCCTAATCGCGTTACAGTCTGTTCAAAACTGTCGTCAGTAATGTATTTGTCCATAAGTTGGGGGGGGGGGTTACTTCAACTAACTGTATCATTAAGTGATGACTACTTCTTCAAGTTCTACAGCTACAGTACCGTGATAGAGTGATGTCCAGTGTCTTCCTTTTTGTCACAAAAGCTACAGACATCTAACTATACTTTGCTATGATTTATCCTCTTGAAATATGCAGATAGGCGTATTTCAATTGTTCAGTCGGTGGGAGTTGGAAAATCGATCGTACTGTATAATGTGAAAGGCTGCTAGGTTAATATTCGGACCAGGAAAAACGATTTCACACAAAAAATCAGCGTAAGTGTACGAACGAAAGTGTAATTGAACCAAGAAATGAATGACTATGTTACTAAACAATGTACAGCAACTGTCTACAATAAATTCCACCACTCTACGTCCGCCATAAGTTAAAAGAACGTTCCTCTTGAATAACAGAGTAATTTCAGCGAATTCAGTTTCTCCAGCGTGTTAAAATTGACCGCTGTGACAGTTAACTCCTGGTAACAACGACCACGTGCAAGCAGGAGCTGAGGCGCGCGAAGACGAGTATGTATTCACTTAAACAATACAAAAGTAGTTTATATGTACAATGAACATAACATGTATGAAGAATAGTATATAACGAGAGAGTAAAAAGGTACGAGATTTTACAAAAGTGAACGGAGAAGCAGGCAATTAATCAACTGTCCAGTCAGATCAAGCCTGTGTTTGAAAGTCTTCTAACTCAATTTATCATAAGTCTATTTTTCTTTTACAAAGCATTTATCGTTCCAGTTCGAAAACTCTATCAGCCAATGGCAAACCAGGTCTATCTTATGAAACCTCGTGCTGATGACAATGCTCCAAAATGTGTGACGACATATCCGGACTGGTTTATACACAGGGAATGTTATACAAATATGTTATATTTTAACGAATCACACAAAATCCGGTTATAGACATGTCATATAAATTTACTTACTTCGTTGACATCCGATCGTACACATGTTGATCATATAAAAACATTTACTAATGTACTAACCAGGATTAAGAATAATCGTGTTCTTTTTATTGCAACAGAATTTGTACGGGATAATTATGGATTGTATCTAGTTCATGACGAAACTAAACCAACTGCAAACAACAACTCATGAATGAGTTATAAGCTCTTATTAGCAGGTCGATTCATTTTAAGCAGTTTTTATTACATTCGGTCATAATATTAGTCGTTTGTTAGTTAAAGACACAATACAAATTTGGCCTGCTATATATCAACATAATCGAGATTCGCTTAAAATGTTAATCGGAAGGGATACCAGTTATGTCCAATACGATCTGCAGGAATACATTGTACTTTACTGAGAAACATAATTTTGGATACTAGGAGTTGTCCTTGTCAGCAGAATGAACAGTAAAACAGGATGATCAACTGTTCGTAATTCGATAGGGTTAGAAGAAAGCAACCATGAGAACCTAGATAGATGAGGGTCGGTTGAAATAATCAGTGTGGAAAGTTCCATCAATACATGCGAGGTAAATAATCCTCAATACCTACAGTTCATAAAACACTCTCAAACTGACTAGATGAATTGGAAGTCATTATACACACAGTGTCAACATTGAACACTGCTTTTATTGACATTCAGTCCCAATATCTTGGTTGTGTCTGGAGAGAACAACAGCATGACTAATGATATAAACAGATGATAATGGAAATTAGCGTTTGAACTGAGCTGACAGATGATTTACTCTGACAACCAGCAATCGTAACACAGTTGAACAAACGATTTATAGTACGTCATGAATTGCATGACACACTCTGGAGTACATAAGATGGAGGGTCTGACCCGCACTCATATTCAGTGGTCAACCTTTAGCGGTGTTATTAAAGTCTCCGAAACGATCAGCTTCCACAAAATGGAGTGGAATACCCCGTCAGCCTGTAATAAAAGTTTAGTAGAATGTGTACATATTGATTATTTTGTTTTGTGAATAACAGTATGTACTCTCGTGTAATTTCGTGCATTTATTCTAATCACACATAACATACATACGTAGTCATCTATCCGCATTGCTGACAGAAGGACTTTAAAAATGTTGCTTAGTAGAAATTGTACTATAAAACAATGAGAAGACGCAAATCATGTGATTTCGTCCGGAATAGTGTGATGTTCATATTAAACTCGTAAGAACACCCGTATGGATAGTACAGTTTTTATTATGAGAGTGATTCAAAATCAGTGTTGTAATGACGATACGTTGAAAACATCTTGATCTTTGTTGAGATGAGTGGGTTTGAACTGCGTTGTTCTGGACTCTAGATTAAGCCTATCGCAAACTGAACCTAACCAGACAGAACGAAGTGACTGAATGTATCTCGTTCGTAGACGTTGTGATTACTCATAGGTCAGAGAGTACTATAAACGTTCAAATTGACAGCATGTTCCCAAAGACCTGGAACCGCAAGTGTTTCCGTTAATACTAAACCGAGTAGAATCAAACACCGTGTTGTGGTCAGCATAGAGGATGTTGACGAAGAGTTGACTGTGTCTAAGTCGTAATAACTTATTCTAACGCAAGATGTGGACAGTGAATCAACAACCACACAAAAACTCCAATGATGCACATATGTGGCATTATAGTTAAGGCTATCATGGAACAGACTTGGGAATAAGTTTGCGATGCAGATTAATAAACAATAATCGTATACACAGCGGTGAGGTATAATTAACAATACCCATTGTATATTGTATACTTAGTTTCGCACTTCAGGAACAAACATACAGTTCTGGAAGTTGACGAAGATGGTCAACCGCAAGTAAACGTTCGACAACAGACAGAGCTAATCAGTTCCAGTCAGCAGAGACGTCACTTGATCAATAATAAAGCATGTAATACCAAAAGAAATATATTATCTATGGAACGGGCGGCAGATACCCAGTGGTACACAAAAACAACAGGGCTGTAAGGTGGTCACAGTGTTGGAGTCATTCGTTCACTTCAACGTTTTTATTACAATGTGGCGTTCTCGTTGACTTTGTCCTCCATGTTGAAATCTGCATCGGAACAGCATAGAATGCGAAGTATATATATGACTTTGGAAAGTTTCTGACTTTAACCTCTGTAGAACAACGGACCAAGGGCAGTGGGACACGCGATACAAATTCCATCACTTTGAATAAACAAGGGTAGTCTACTATTCATCAGGTGTCATACGGAGTGTAGCTAAATTCCGAACTAACAGGAATAAGTGTTCTAGTATTAACGGATATAATTCACAAGAAAAGGTGATCCGGTGAATTTGTTAGAGATGATTCGGATCGCCATGCTAAACGGCATCTCACAATAGAAATTTCACGGAGCATTTTGGGATTGAGAATTAGCAAAGACGATGTGGATTCAATCAGATAATGCTTGATTGTGCGTTCTAAAGAAACTCATCAGACTTTTATCTATATCTAGGTCAACAACCGAGTATTTATTAATTTTAAGATCGACATAAAACATTTAATAACTCTCTCCTTCGCGGGTTGTTTTGTTACATTATATGATAAGTGAGTTTTGGTTTTGCTCACTTGACAACTGCATGACTAGTTCGATAAAGAACACTGTTTACCGAACTCACTTTTGTATCCGCTGGACTCGTGTAAGTTGTCGGAAAAGATTAACCTATTAGCTACCTTCATACTCCAGCATTATTAAGAAATATCCATAGCACACGGCAAATCTAAGAACAGATAGGCCAACCCCATATTATATTTCGATTTGTGAAGTCATAGTCAATAAGAGTTATCAGGACGGGTCATCTGACGTGTGTACGGATATGGCAATACCAGCAATAGCTTCACCACGCATGCATACATGTGGCCAGTCACCCAATGTTGAACTGTTGATAACTGTTTAGTTTACTGTCAATCGATCACAAAGATGCAGAGTGTAATTCATTGGCTGAATCTACCTGTTTCACTTCATAATCCACTACCTTGTAAAACTAGTCACTAGTTGCTGGTCTGTACTTACCGGAGTGTAACATTGACGATGGTTCATTATTCATGCTCATGGTGATACTCGTATGAGTGGGTCAGTCTTGAATAAATGTCAGCTGTTTAACGACTTCAACCAAAATAACACACATTTTCATGACGAGGCAAAAGAGAAGAAGATTACTGTTCGAATGGAACACTCGTTTGTACACATACAACAATTGGTCAGGACTAATCGGACATACACGCTCTTAACCTCATTGGAAAAACAGCTCTATTATTATTTTTCAGAGATAAGATTTTTACTCATTATCAGCAGCTTTGAGCTGAACCCCAATGCTCACGATCACCTTGATAAGACACCATTGCAATGCTTATGAGCGTAAGTCCCCAGACAGTGATGTTATTTCCCATGTAGTGTTAAAGAAAGGTGCCCAAGAATGTTTGGGATCACTACTTAATCACTCTGTCTGGAACAACTAGCGTTCCGACACCCGAACGATATCCACTGTTCTCCAACATTAAAGACAGCGATTGTAACTGACACAATAATTACAGATCGACTGTCATTCCCCTTAACTATCGACAGTCCCGTTAGCAGGAGGTAATAATCAGTCGTCTTGGTGTTCACAACCCAGCAGACCGGTTAAGTCACGGGAGAGAGTTGAATAAAACTGCAAAACTCTATCCTCAGTGATAATCAATGAAATGCTAAACTTGGCAATCCATTGCTCAGGAAACGTTTTTGCTAATGCTTTCGGCAAATTGTCGTTAAGAGGAACGGAAAAGTGCCATCGCGTATATCTATCGACAGATGTAATCGGGAACACTTCCGGGTGAGGGTAGTAATGGGCCAATTGCATCAACATGGACGTGAGAAAGTGTGTGCCTGGAATGGGGAAGCTCCAAAGCGGAAGTGATGGTATGACGATATATCTTACCAAGCAGGAAATGGAAAAATGAGCTTGTTCATCAACGCACAACCTCGTCGTTAATAAGCTAAAATAATTGGCTGAAATCAGCGTGAGTACGGTGCAGTCACCGGGTCGGAATAAGGAGTGGAAACGAAAGAAAATGGATGGCTGAAGAGTATGGGTGGGATACTTCTGTTGTGGGCTAAGAACGCGAATGGCACAAGGTTGTCCATCCAACAAAGCAACAGATGGGTTGAACGTTTAAACAGGACCACAAATAAAACCATTCGGCCCAGACCGTCTCAGTTGCCACAGATGCCAATGCTCAGTTCCTTTACGTACGAAGAGCCATTTCATGCGATGCTGCACTTCGACGTTTCTTCCTGCATTTTTCGATGTCGAAATATATGCTCTAGTCCTACTACTGAATAGCAACCGTATGGGTGGTATAGTACGGTCGCTCCTTTTCACTACACTTCTCCTCCTGCAAAAATTGTTCTAGCTGCAGCAAAAGCCGTTAAGATTCTCTTCGGTCTCTCGACGATCTGCGTACCGGCCTCGAGGACGTCGATGTTCCAGGTCTGCATTCTCTTCTGCTCGGGGTGTCATACCATTTACCCAGCCGACTTCCGTGCACTCGATGTTGATTCTTTTCATTCTTATTCAGAAACACTAGGCCATGGAGGTCCACTACTACATACGGTCTTCTCCACTTTGCCAAGAACTTCCTAGATCCGGGTTCTGTTGCGCCTAGAATCCACCTGTCTCTGTATTTAACCTTGGAACTAATTACAAACACGGCACTTCGATCCGACAACCTTGCGGTTGACTGCTCCTTAGCAACTTCTTGTGCATTCGCCAAGTTTTGGTTGGCCACTCTCCGAGCTTCTGCTAATTCCCGCATGTTCATCCGCCGGTCTCCCCATAAACCGATTTCCTGGTCGACTGGCAGGCGTGGTACGCGCCCGTACATTAGCTCGAACAGCGATTTCGTCGTTCTTCCTTGAGGCGAACAGTGAGGGGCCAACATAATCAGCGGTAGCGTTTCCACCCAGCTCACTCCTTTTGCCGCCAACCATTCCTTGATTGTGCGATTGTTTCATTCCGTCAGTCCATTTGATTGAGGATGGTATGGAGTTGTGCAAATTTTCTTGATCCCCAAACGCTCCAAACAGTTCCGAAACTTCACTTTCGAAGCAGGGACCTTGATCAGTCAATATACTTCACTGTCTTCCATGATCTGCAACGATGTGTTCCATTATCGCTCTGCACGCTGATCGGGTATGACGGCTACTTCGATCCATCTTGCGAAATGTTCAGTCATGGCTATGATGTATTGATTTCCGGCAGTGGTAAGGGACCTATTACGTCCAACGACCATAATTCCCCAATCTCATTGATCGGAATTGGTTGTGTAGGATACTGACTGGGGTAGTTAGAACTCCTCAGCAGTTGACATTGCTGGCACGCCAGCACATAAGTGTTCACATTATCCTTCATTCGCGGCCAGTATGCCCTTTGTCTCAGCATTTCATAAGTTTGATGACATCCCGTATGAGCCAACTGATGACATTCTTTCACAATTGTCTCTCTAAACCCCGTCGTTATAGCAGGCGCGCTTATTCCGTCCCGCAGTCGACGCATTAAATTTCCGGCACTATTAAACCGCAAGTCTGACCATTGCATTCTGAAAGCTTTCACTTCCGGATTCTCCTCTTCTTCTGGCGGTGGTTCTCCCGATGGATGGCGATCAATCACTGCCCGGATTGTCGTGTCCGTCCTCTGCACTGCCTGCAACTCCTCGGGATCGTTCTCCGGTTCAATACTGTTGACTCCGATCATATCCTTGTGAACCTCATCGATGTGCTGCGTTTGGGAAAGCAGATCGGGAACATAGTTCTCTCTTCCAGCTACATGGCGGATCGTGAAGTTGTACTCCTGCAATCGCATTGCCCAACGAGCCAGTTTCCCTCGGGGATCCTTCGCCGATTTAATCCACTCCAACGGCTTGTGATCTGTCTCCACATGGAAACGTTGGCCGAGCAAATAAGGTCTCCATTTTTTCAATGCCCACACGATCGCCAAACATTCCTTCTCTGTCGTTGAGTAATTTCGTTCAGCAGGAGTTAATACTTGACTGACATATTCCACAATACCGCCTTCCTGCTTCAGTACAGCTCTGATACCCACATCGCCCGCATCCGTCGCAACAACGAATCTCTGTCCAGTCACTGGCAACTTGAGGGTACTCGAATTGAACCGTTTCATTTAAGTAATAAAGAGAAGTCCTTGGGCTTGTTGCAGCAAGCAGTTGCTAGTTATGAGACGAGAAGCCGCATTTATAGATGTACATCACTATAAAAGAATATTGGCTGATGATAATGACATATGCGATATCACAACCTGTGGGCTGATTGATGTAATACAGAACCAAATAACGAAATATGTGATAGTGGAGCTTTTCAACTAATGCAGGTATGGTATCGTGAAGCGACGCTTGGATTGGCCCCTTGCTGGATCATCCCCTGTGCCGAGGTTTCAACTAGCGATGAATGGAAAAATATTTCACCACAAAAGGGTAGAAGAAAACGTGAAACTGCCTGTCGAAATGTCACAAACAGTAAATGAATCTGGAGAGTGCAAGGAAATGTGGAAACTTTGAAAAAGCAGATCAGATTCGTGAGTTTCAGTAATTTTATTAAGGCTTAGGTCTTGCGGTTAAGGAACCACGTCAACACGTAGTCTTGAGAACGCGTTGGCAACTATATTAGAATTTTCGTCAATATGTCCGACATATGAGTTGGGTAATAAAATGATGATGACGAACTTCGATAAGAGAATGTTCATCCCGATGAGCATTAGAGGCACAAATTAAAACGGTGATCTTTCACCTTCCGAAAAATGAGGAAAATTCCTAATCGACAAGCAGACAGCTGGCAACTCGCGGACAAATGTGTTGTAATTGGCCTACATGGGTGACCTCTTCTGGAAACAAAATGAGACCGGTGGCAATTCGCCACCTATACATTGTAGGAATATTACACTGTCAACATGATAGAGAGAATCATATGAAAGAATCAGCTGAATAGTCAGCCTCGTTTGCAAGAGCCATTGTGTCACTTTGTGTTGTTTTTTTTACATCGTTGGGTGTTTGTAGTACCCCAGGACCTAAAATAATGTATTTTCTAGAACCACGAAGTAGGTTGGTTGGCTGTTTCAAAGGTTGTGAGCAATGAACGATAATAGTTAACGGTTCTGATAACAAATCGAGCCTTCGTAATAGAATCAGGAATAGTATATTCTTGCAGCGCTGGTAAATTGGAGTCTGGGGGCCTGATACTCCTTGCGTCCACAAGGTGTCCAATAAATTTGAAATGTGGGCAATGATAACGCACTTTGCTATGTTAATGGAAGTTCCATATTTGCCCCAACGCTCTGAGACAACAAAAAGATGGGTTTCGTGCTCACTGGACATAGGAATGACAACCAGAACTGCGTAGAGGTAAAGGCGTAAGCTAATTCATGTACTACTTGGTTCATAAGCCTTTGGAAAGTTTCAACTACATTCGGAAGACCAAAATGCATTCTATGAAACTGGGACAAACCAAATGGATTCGTAATAGCAGTTATTGGGATGTCCACCTTTGTGGTGGGAATCTGGTAACATGCACTTACTAAGCTGATATCAGAAAACATACCTGGTGTGTGAGGTCAGACAAGAGGTGGGTAACGATCAGGTAGGGAAGCACTTTTCGGCGCATGGCCTTCAATCACCCTGGGTTTTCTTCGGGGTTATGAGCATGGGAGAAGACTATGCACTCTTGAATAGATGGACAACTACATGCAGAAGCATGTAGTCAAATTTTGGTTCGGAACCTCTAACTTTTTCGAAAGTAGGTGTCTGTAGAGAACGGTCTTAGGTTGTCCGTCGGTTATAACGGTGCGTGTCACTCAATGTTGCAAGGAAAGCGGATACTACGACAGGTTTATAAACCGTGGGTAATGTTGGACATGTTGAGAATAACTTGAAGAAGTGAGTGACGCCACGTGGATTCTAGTGGAATTCACGTTAGTCGCTTTGCTCTCATTGCTTCAGAAAGTCACGTTGTTCAAAAGTCTGTGACGTTGAATGCCAACCGCGAGTCCAAGGTGGAAAAATGTCCGCGCTCAGAATGGCACTCTGAATGTCTGCCACCAAAACGTCCAAGCGGAACTGTCGCTGTAACCCAAGATCAAGAGTGAGCGAACGTCGACCATCGCCTGTTTCGGTCTCCTATTGGCGGCTTGTATGGAAAAATGAACTGACGACGTTGTCGATCATTTGCGAAGCACGTACACACTCATCACAGCGCCAATGTCAATCAAGAAGCCGTAGTTCGCACGTTTGTCAGGAATGTAAGACAGACTACAGTTGGAGGAGACACCAAGCACAACAGTCACCATTAGTGCCTGATCGTTGTCCTCCCCCGCACTGTCGGTATGGTGATAAAAGTTCAAGTCTGAGTGCACTTTTTTGTTCAACGCTCGGGCGCGTAGGGGTACCAGCAATAATCACGTGAATATTTACTTAAACTTACACGATTGTCTGCTAATAATCGTGAATTTTCAAAGTAATTTTCTTGCGTAAACTAAAGCGGTTGATTAAGAAAAACTAGTTAGCATCTCAACACGGTTTTCTAGAATATTCATCCAAGTAGACCATATCATCATGCATAGAGCTGCACATGTATAATGCAAATATGCCTATACCCTGTGGCCTACGGATTACCTCTGAGACACGTACGTTAAGCCACGAGATCGTGGTCATCGGGAATGCGGTAAGGTATGCGGATTACTTTTTTTGATTGCTATGCTTCCATATCTAATGGATTGAAATCGATCGTTTGTGGTTGGAATGTAGACAAGTCGAGCCATGGGTTCGATCCCATGGCATACGGAGCGCCACCGAAACTTAACATGGTCTAAAGCAGTTATCCATCACTTCGCTGGTAATCACTAGGATTAAAAGCTCACCGTTTCAATACTAATGTCAACAGTGCATTTACTGACCGATATAGTACGGCTAGGTGCGTGTTACAGAATCTCATACTAGAATCTACGTTGTTTCACTTTACAAATGCTCAAATTCGCACACCTTATCTATTCCCCACTGACTGTAGAAGTTGACCCACAGTGAATCCTATAACAGCAGACGGGAGGCTGAGAAACGCTGTTAACGGTTGTTACCACTGGGTTGGGAACAACCGGTTTCCATTTGACGTGAGTAAATTCGGAATGTACTGAATATGGACTATGAAGTGAACATCCTGGCACTAAAGTTCGTGAACTGGACCGTTCCGAATGAACCTAACCAGTCTCCTAACTGCGCGGAAATGGATAAGAAAACGAAATTTGTGTTTAGATTGTCCATCAGGCTGTATGGAATGTTGTATTCCGATCATTATTCTGTTATGTTCAATTGGCTGGTGCGTCCTACTGTTGAACTAATCATCCAAACTTGCCAAATATACCCAGAAAAAGACAGCAATCTAATTGGAAACGCACGTTAAAGGGTTATAACATAGAGAAAAACTCTTTGTTGGCTATCCTATTCAAATAGATGACTTAAAGTGAGATATTTTACAGCTCATTTTTGGTAAGTCACAGGATGCTAAGTCGTAGAATTTAGACTCTTCGTCAACTTGATCATCCTTTACTCAACCCACACAACCACATTAGAGGTAAGATTTTAACCATACGACATACATTAGGCCATTGTTTCATTTGCAGAATGCACTTTTTCGGAGTCGTGAACAACTCGTCGCAGGACAACGTGAAAGCGTCATCAATGGAATCCTTCAAACAAACACACTTAACGCACATATCTGAGCTGTGTGTTCTGGTAACTTGGATTTGCGGTTGAATGAAAGTGCATTTGACTTTGTTTTAAATCTGCAATTCTGTCGTTGCCCAATGCGCACTGAATCATGCTTCTGGTGTGTTCAATGGGCTGTAGCTGAGATTCTCTTCTGCTCGGTTTTCTGTGACGTCTATCAGTCGAAGTTTTAATAGAGTCGACTTGCTGATAGTGAAACCTCACACCATTTCCTTTCTTTTCCGTTCTGAGAAAAAACTAAGCATTTCCAGTTACTTCGAGTATGTACATATAAGAGAATTTATTGGGCTAGTTCGTTGTTGAGTCCTGAAATGCAGTCTACCCTAAGAATTATTCTTTTAAGATATGTCAACATCGTTGGTCATGCGCGACGTAAATCCACCCGATGGAGTAATTCAAATTTAACACAATTAATGAGTCAGAGTGCATTTCAACGCATCACGGATAAATGAAATGGATGTAAAATATCTGTTCAAAATCATTCAAGTTATAAATGAGATGTACCTTGAGCAATACGAAAGTGAAACGATACCGAGGTGAACCGTGATCAACTGAATTCAGTTTTAATTTAGTTGACTAACTGTTGTGGCTTTTGACGTAGCATTTTCCCATCCAGCTGATTGAATTTGTCTGAAAACCCACATCGAACACTTCTAAATGCGGTGGGTTGAAGACGCTGCAGATAGGTGTTCACCAAGCGACGCGCAGCTTGCATAGTTTGGGCCTGGAACACAATGGCACGAAAGACACCGCTAGGTGCATAAAATCGGTCGGTCATTTCCACTTTCACTGCTTGCGGATCACTAGCCAAACCGCGTAGACACATGCTACCTGGACCGTGGAATCTGGATGCGATATACAGTGCTATGTAATCTGCGACAGTATTATACATCTGATGTTGTTTGCACCAGTCTATAACCTCATTTGGGTCCATCAAATGTAGCCGCAGTTGATAGAATGCCAAAAAATGACGCTTTGTGGAAATTTCTTCATCATTTACGTGTATAGTCACTTGATAAAGAAGATGATTGTCTTTGCTATGGATTTCCTTACAGCCAGTAGGATATGTCGTAAGCAAATTTTCATTCCAGCCCGAGGGCGCCAGATTAAGCTCCAACAAATCTCCGATTACCCCTCCGGATCGAATGAACTGGACAAATTTGTCGTTCATCAAGCCGTGGACTTCCAGTGCTCTGGCATCACGGGATGCGTATTTACTAAGATGCATAGCGTCGGCTTCCGTTTTGGATGATTTTTTTCCATTCATGCCGCTGCTTGCTAAATTCTGTTCCACGGGTTCAGGTTTTTCTACATGATTATCTTTCTCTTCAGATACAGTGTCTGGAATTTGGCCGTCCTGCTGTATAAGGGTAGTCAGTAGGTTAATAGGGATCGGTTTCTCTTCGAGGTCTGTCTCAGCCGAGTCTTTCCGTTTACTTCCGCATGCGCCCATATTCGTTAGTGCAACCGTGTGAAGCACGTGATGCCTCGGTTGCGTTTTAAAAGAAACCAGATATGGTTGATCGATTGACCTAGTGTTACGCGGTGTGCTACGATCTGGTTGGTTTCATTCTGGTTTTTGTTGATGTAATTCTTAAGCATGTTATATTGAGCATTTGATTTGCGATTCTCAGTTTTCTCCAGTCTCTCTGCTTTGCACAGTTTGAACTACAAGTATAGCGACTAATGAAAACTCTCATGAAAGTGCATTGTTAATACTCGTTCACTGGTCTGTTTCAGTAGCTAATGATGCGCATGTACAAATAGTTGATTCTTCTGATATTATAAACTAAAGAATACACAATCCAGATAGGTTTTTGCAGCTCGATTACTTTCATAAAAAGCCTCAGGTTTGACTAGTTTGTGTTTGTTAGTTGAACTATTCCCTAATAGGATAAAAACTTGCGATGTCGATGGGCGAATTCTAAACCAATGTGAACGTTTACGAAGTAAGCTACTAAATGCCGGTGGTGTACAGTTTATATCAATTGATTCTTGGAATCTGAGGGACCTATGGCGACAGACAGGTATCTCACTGAAGCTTAACGATCGTGTATATCATTCGATAATGAGGGCTGTATTACTTTGTGGCAGCCAAACTTGGACGCTCAGGGTAGTGGGTGTGAACCGTTTTCAGGTATTTGACCACCGATGTATGTATGTATCGGGTGGCACCAGTGTGAACCACTGATGTATTGCTGTATATGATGATGATGATGATGTGAATATAATAAATTAGGTGACAGTTCTATGTTCTGTTGTTCTGAGCAAGTAACGCGGATGACACGATACTCGTTTGCTTGGAAAGTCAACACACGGGGTATACACTTCAACACCACAACAAACCACTCATTTGCACATAACAGTTGCCAGAGCTAAGTTTATGTATGGAACCACCAGTTAACGCATAATTGTACTCCAATGTTACTTTTCGTGTTTTTCCTCCATTATTTTAATATCCAAATACATGCCGTACGTGATTATTGAGTAGTATTGTGAGTAGTACGGCGCGATCGCTGGTCGTCATTACACTAACTGTATAGGCTGTACTTGTGAGTTGTGCTTCGCGGTTATGTTATTCTGCAGTAAACGAACACAAAATATTATCAGATATTTCTCTGCTACACTGTTCAACAGTAACAGAATCCTATGATTCAGCGATTCCATTGGTGAATTCTAGCACTAGCTGTTGGAGTAATTCAGTGGATTTCATATGACACTGAGACAGTTGGACAATCGAAATTCCAGCGTTGCCCAGCTGTTAGAACACATGTTGTGTGGGGGCCTGCGGTTTCCGTCGCTCGTTGGAGGGCGGTTGGAGCAAAGGTAATTCAGAGGGGAACCTTGGCTGCCATCATTCCTGCCGCCCACAGAAAAGCAGCAGTCGTTTACTAGACAATGGCGATGAGTATATGTCTACGATAATCCTCTGTGTTTTTTACAGTGAGGTGGGCTGCCAGCAATCGTCCAAGTGCAGGTTTAGGCATACAAATCCTAAACAATCGACAGGCTTGGTATATCGTACTTTATTCTCAATGTGATGAAAAGTCCTTCAGCTATGTGGAACTTTCTTCTGAAATCCGCACATTCTCGCCCATCTGGCGTCTACGAGCAGGACTTCCAGTCCACAACGTAACCAGATTCGTAGTTAACCAAACTGTGCACTCTCATCTCTTTCTGCTCGTTTGGGTGATATTCATCGGCGCGGATGGTTTGTTTGTAATTGCTCTCCCGTTGAACCACTCTTTGTTTCTAACCCACCCTCAGTGAACTCTGACAGCACCTCACAAGTGGGTTGAGATTTTCTAGTAAATTCCGAAGCATCCGCTTCTCCCATGTGGTGATTGAGCATACTGGCCCATTCTTGAAGGAACTTGCCCCGATTGTATCAGAACGTCAGGCCTAAACTATTGATTCATCGACTGCGATGACCTTGACTGATTTGAAGGCTAGTTCCCTTGCTACTCATGATCGTAAACAGGTCCATTTCATCGTACTATAAACTTGCCTGCCTCTGGTCCTGATGGGTACCGTCAACCGTGGCCTATTACTTTTATTTGGTCTTCTATTTTGTACGGGAGTCACCCTTTTGTGTTGTGCTTCACGTCGTATATTTTTCACTTGGGCGCCGTATTTAAGTTGTCCGTTCAAGCATCTGCTGTTTCACGTGCTACCGATCTTGAGGTATTAACTATTCCTTTCTGCTTCTAAACTCATAGAGATCCATGAGAATCCTGGGCTACCTACCACATGTGATCTTGTTGCATACCTCCTCGTGTATTATCAAAAGAATACCTCTGTTAGTTCTTCCCACATATTACCTGTACCATTCAGTCCCTCCTTCAATGTACCATTAAATCACCCTGCCAACCGGTAAATCTGTGGATGGTAATTGTTTGTTAGTGCTTAATTTTCCAGTTCTTCAAAATTTTCTGAAACTGCCGGCCTCCGGAACATGAAACCTGATCTGTACTGACTCTGTGGAACTTCTAAGCGAGCCACGACCGTTTTAATGAAAACATACACAACTGTTCCATTTGTTCGACCTGTCGTGAGAATGGCGTGAACTGGTTGCTCACTACCACTATCTGGTGATTTCCATATGGAACTGGTAAGAGTAAACTAAAAATGTACACACCATTTGTGTGCGCTGCTTGCTGTGTCATAATGGATTGTGTCGGCAGCGTTGTCGTCGTTTCTCGATTTTGCTGGCAGTTGGAGTAGGCCTAAATGCGACTGGTCACATCTACTAGCATTATGGACCAAAATACTTCCCGTCGTAGTAAATCTCACCCACGCTGTCGGTTTAAGTGAACACATGCGTTCTATTTGGTCCACTGGAATAAATGGCGGTCTTCAAGATGGCGGACCGGTCTGCACCTCAATCTCAACGGCGAGTTTGCAGCTTTCTAGATACTTAACAGTTTCATCAACTCAGAAGAAAATCCCTTGATTTGGTTCTTGTCCATCAAAGGTTCATATGGTTCGCGTACCTGGACATCTTGCTGTTGAGTGTTCAGCGTTTTTCTGACGGCAACCAGTACTCCGCTTTTGGCTGTAGTTTCAGCCAGTAGCTCACTTTGTTGTGTTAGTCGCGTCGAGGCACCGGGTAACTCGCTGACTTTTTCACTGATATGTCTGATAGTGAATTTGAACTAGTGTAATCAGAAAACTGAGCTCGGCAGTTGTCCACGTGAATCCTTCGGTACTGTCAGGTCGATAAGGGATTTGTTATTAGTCTCACCGTGGAAGGTGGTCGCTATCAAATAGGTCTGATTATTCTAGCGCCAAGACGACGGTTAAGCATTCTTCCTCAATAGTGAAATAATTTCTCTCTGTTTCCGTCAATGGTCGAGTGGCGTACTCAGTTCTCCGTGACAGATATCGCGTGTGTCATCTGACGATCTGAATGGTCTAGTTGGTCTTGGGACCCTAAGATATCGTGGACTGGTGGTAGCCTCCTGTTGACGTCGAATGAGCGCCATGCCCAAGTCTTCAGTCCAAACAGCTTTTCTCTAACTTGTCAAAGGTCCGAAGAGTGGATGTGCTTTTTGGGTGAAACCCGACGTGAAATTGGAATCGTAACTGAAAATTTCGAAAAAAGACCATAATTGACGTTTCGATTGCGGGGTTGGAAAATCCCTGACGTTCGCTAGCTTTTCTGGCGGTGGTTGACTCTTTTCACCACCAAATACGTCCCAAGCATACCACTTCGACCGATTTCGAATTTCTTATTGCTCAATATTATGACGGCTGCATCCATTCGTTACTTCAATGATCGTCACCTGTCTTCGTGTTCTGACACTGCACTGAAGAATATAGAGATACCATCTCTATACCCGGTCACTTCTTCCTGTCCATAAGTAATATGATGCAAGAAGCTTAGTAAGATAGTTACAGCGTCGAAACACTGAACAGCATCCTGAGGAATTTGTACCGTAGTCTATTTACACAGAATGCGTCTTTTGTTTTGTATTTCCGAATCATCCTTGGTTACTAGTACTTGGAGCGCAAACATCTCTTCGACTTGTGGCATTGTAAACGTATTTTTGAATGTTACTTTGTTGAGTTCTCTGAAACGGATACAAAATCAGTAGGTTCCGTCTGTTCTTCTAACTACCATTAACGGTGACGAAAATAGGTTGCTCCCATTCTGAACTGTTTCGTTCTTCACCTTTTTTTAAACTGCCCCTCTATTCACGAAATCAGTTTGAATGGCATTCCCGTCCACGTTGATCTGTATTCCGCATCTGGTTTCAGGTCTATGACATGTATAGTCCACTTATAAAATCCGTATTGTTCATCTGCATTAGTGAACAGCTGAGCACCCTCAAAAACAGATATCTCTGTCCTACCTTCTCATGGTAAAGTTACACACTATCACAATGTTCGCTAGTCTTATGTTTGCCTTTGGTCGATACATCATATCGGCAACTGTTATCGTCTCTTTCACGTTGTCACGCGCAAGCATTATGCGGTATAATTTGATACCACCTACATGAAGTTCAACATTCTGATTTTCCCATACCTGTCCCTCTGACCACAACTACATTCCAACTATCTGAGTCAAAGTTCAGTTGATTTACACTGCACTTAACTGATGTTATCGCCCAAGAATCGATTACTGCGATTTTTTTCTTCTCTCTCTCTCTCTCTCGATCAGCAGGACACCTCCATGACGGTGAGAAATCGTTTGCTAAGACAATTTCGGCCAAAATGCCTCACCCCGTTACACACAAAACAACGATTGTGGTGGATTCGTTCACGTGCACACCTTGTTTGTAGTCTATTTGATTCCGGATGTAATTTCAAAGTTTCCGCTGCCCCTGTCATCTGCCCGATTTTGTTCTCGGGATAACTGAATTCTAGTCTACTTATGTCTATCCGTCTGAACAGACGCTGTACATTTTCTACCAGCCAGTCCGTACATGTGATCTCACAAACTTCAGATATGTTAAGTGTCCCTTGCGATTCCGGTAGGGAATCATAGACGAATTGTTCTCTTGTTAATCGTTCTCTTCGTTTCTTATCTGCTCTTGGTAGACAATGTAAGCTGTCGTGGTAGGCATCGATAATGATAAGACGGTCTTGAGTATCGCAAAACCAGAAACCACAATAATGGTGCATCGGAAACAGCTAGTCCCACTGACCACCAGGAAAGTGGCAGACAGCTGTTTCGAACTTGTTTGGTCTCATTTGAACCATGCACGCTTTGAAATCAAATCCAAGATTAATTAACAAAAGGTCATCTTGTAGACAAGCCTCTTGTTCACTAGACCACGGCCAGCAGGGTGACAAGAACGCATGCGCACTGATGACTGCCAGTTTTGCTTCCTAGTAAACTCTTGGATCACTGCTGCCAGCGTTTCTCGATACCAGACTATGGCCTTTGTCTATATACTCAAGATATAAACCATCTCCACTCGTCCGGTGAACGGTACCCCAAGTATTGTCAAAAGATGTGCATGGCCTTTCACTTCCTTAAAATCCACACTCGCTCCAAATTCTGACGGCTAGTATTCTACGTTTCCGTCTGCGGGTAGCCTTAGCAACAGTAGGTCATCACAACGACATAGAAAAATTTAACTCAATAAAGCAAGTCCTTTATGGTTCTGTTCCCACGTTTCACTGCCTCCAGGTAGCTCGCATTTATAAATAAGAGTTCCAGTTCACAACGCAACGTGGTTTCAAATTCAACATTCTGTGCGGTTGTCTGGTTAGTTGACGTTTTCTGTGATGTATTTCTAACTGTCAATTCGCGCCCATTGAGCCGACTTTGTTCAGTGATCACCAAATCTATCTCACATGTTGTCGATGATCCATTATGGAGTCTTACCATATCCAACAGTCTCGTTAAGATGTTCCTCTGAATGACGAAACAGTTACATCTCCCTACTGGTCACCCACCATTATAAGACTGATTAGCACAAGGATGAGAATAGGTGTATTTCATTTTGTTTAGCCTATATGGTGCATAGATTCAAACAACAATGGTACAGTGTCCAGTTACATTCCGCCTCTTTGCTGGCTGCTACCACTCATAGCAACAGCCTGTAGTAAGAGTTGAGTCGAGACAAACAATTACCAGATTTAAGTGATGTTTAGGAGGAAATCACGTTCATTCTCGGTAAATCACCAGATCAACAAGTGAACTAACCCAACCGATTGTAATACTTGGAATTAGGGACTTCGAATAGCCCTTGAAATCGTACTAGGATTGAAACCTCCACGCAAGTAATAAGCAGAAGACCTCGCACTGGTTGCAGTAAGCAGTTCATATTCGTGAGACAAGAAGCCGAATTTATGGATGTACAACAGTATTAAAGAAATCATAGTCACTCATTGACTGATCATATGGACACATACTAAGCCATAAATTGAACGTTAATTGGTGCAATACGGAACAAAGAAATAAGCGAATAACAGAAGGCATAACACTGAGATGGGTTGTATAATCCTGATGCAGTATCTTCAACGCGACGTTTGGATTGGTCTCATGTTAGAACTCTTGTTGTGTCGGGGTTTGGATAGGCGGTGAATCGAGTAGATTTTCATCACAACTTTTCTCCCTTTGAGAAACCTGTCTATTCACGTTTGCCAATAGTGCAGATCTTCTCGACTCATTGAACTCTCCCGGTACGGGACATTCTGCTTCCTCCATTGCTTTGTTTCTTCTTCTTGTCGACTTTAATCTTCGACGCCTTCTCTGCGGCCTTATCTGAGACAACCATCGGGGCTGTAGATGAGCAGAACAACTTCGTTGTTTTATAAGAACTGGATCCAGTTGCACCTTCAATGTTGTATTTTTGAATGTAGACGTAGCTCTTTTTTAGTGGTTAGGTCCCCTCCCCTCCCTCTTTTTTCTTCTCTCTTCCTAAACAGGGTTTGTTTCTTCTTCTTCATGGTTGTGTGGCAGTTAAGCATCAGTGTGAACCACTGATGTATTGCTGTTTATGATGATGATGATGATGATGTGTGAACGCTGAACAATCAAGCTATGTAACCGAGCCTGATCATCTCCACTCGGACCATCCTTGTGATTAGCATTTAGTGAAAAATCACAGTTGAGCTGTCTCAATGCTTTTAATCCCAGGATAGCTGGACTTCCCTTTGACATTGAGAATCGTATTGGAATCAGTTGTTATCTTTACCAACCACAATTAAATCAGTTTCACCTAGCAGAGCTAAGCGATGACCAGTAACTCCACGTATTTCAATTGTTGTTGACCTCAGTTGGGCATCAGGGGCCATGTGATCTAGTAGTGGTTTTGAAATAATGGATTCGCTAGTTCCTGTGTCCAAAATGAATTCACCCGTACATCCAGAATTGAACTTGAGGCATCTGTGAATATACTGCTCATCCCTGGATTTCATTTGCAATGAATAAATAGTAGTAAGTGGCTCTACATCATTTGTCTCTTCAACTTGACTCAGGTGGCAATTCTGACCTTTGCATACCTTTTTAATATGACCAGATTTACCACACAAATGGCATATAGCATTACGAACTCTGCAAGATGATCGTAAGTGTAACTCACCACAGAAGAAACACTTGTTCACTTTCTTTGCACTGGGACTGATGACGGGTACGTGAGGAGGCCGTGGAAACTTGTTCACTGGTTGACTTCTGGTTGGAGCATGCGCTTTGGTCTTCTGAAATAGTGTAACGTTCGATTCAGTAGTAGCAGCATTGACATCATCCTTCTGCTCGCAGATGTCTCGGGCTTCTTGAAATGTCATATCTTGTTTGACCAGTAATCTCCTCTGGAGATCAGTACCGTTGACGCCAGCAATCAATCGATCACGCAGATGCTCCTCTAGCTTATCACCAAAGTTACAACGGGCGGCCTGTTTTTGCAATTGTAGAATGAACTCCCGAAAACTCGTGCTTGTTGAACGCACTAAAGAATTGAACTTCGCCCGTTCTGTGGCCTGGAAATTGACGGGAAGCACGTGTTTGAACAGCAGTTTCTTTAGTTCGTCGAACGGCAATGATGCTGGAACGTTTGGGTATGCGAGATTCCTTAGCAATGAATACAGTTCGCGACCACCAGCGGTGATGAAGAAAGCTGATTGGTTTTCCTTCTTCACATCAAGACGAATACTGCACCATAGTTCGAACCTCTCCACCCATTCCTCAACTTCATTCGCACCAGCATGAAGATTTACTTGTTCTATTGCAGGCAGTTTCATTCCGCGACGCCAATTTGTAATACTCGGAATTAGGGACTTCGAATAGCCCTTGAAATCGTACTAGGATTGAAACCTCCACGCAAGTAATAAGCAGAAGACCTCGCACTGGTTGCAGTAAGCAGTTCATATTCGTGAGACAAGAAGCCGAATTTATGGATGTACAACAGTATTAAAGAAATCATAGTCACTCATTGACTGATCATATGGACACATACTAAGCCATAAATTGAACGTTAATTGGTGCAATACGGAACAAAGAAATAAGCGAATAACAGAAGGCATAACACTGAGATGGGTTGTATAATCCTGATGCAGTATCTTCAACGCGACGTTTGGATTGGTCTCTTGTTAGAACTCTTGTTGTGTCGGGGTTTGGATAGGCGGTGAATCGAGTAGATTTTCATCACACCGATGCACAAACATTGATGCATTAGAATTTTCTCTGTGTCAGTATGCAAGTATACAACCGTATACAAAAAACAAATTCACCAAACGATGCAAGCTTTTATACACTTATGATAGACCGCATATTGCAGCAACTGCTTGCAGGCATTCAAATTGAAATGCTGAGGTGCTTCTCTTTGAATGACAAATAAATTCCGGAAATGAGATGCCTTCAGGTCACACGATTTTTTTAAAGTCTACAATATTTTTGTCTAGGGTTGGTGGAAAGATTGCCTTGACTAAGCGTTTTGACCGGGAGAAACGTAGCTAGAAGCTTCTAAAATTATGAAGATGACCAACCGTATCTTTTAAAAATTACTACAGAACACACCCCTACGGGGAACAACCCTATGATCAGAGCACGATATATTTGCCAAGTAACACCGAATCACGTGATTGGTGTTAGTAATTCTCTTTGTTCACTGTGAACTGCAGACCTCTTGGAATTCACACGTAAATAAATGTACATGCAGTGCCCCAAGGACGTATAGAAAGTTATTTCGGTATGGACTATTCACATTGCACTGCAGTGAACGGCCACAGTTCATCACAGGTTGCTGAAAAGTGAGGATCATAAATGTTCGAAACTGAAATAATGTTGGGTGTGGAGATACTCGCTTGGAAACAAGTGCTTGCCCATGACCAGCATCGTCCCTAGTTGAGCTCATAATGCAGGGGTCGCTAGGGTGAATGGAATGAAAAGTTAAAGTGTAGTAGAATTTGAACAACTGACTTTTGGCAGCATATGAATGTTGTGTCTCTAGGCTATAGAAAATCAAATCGATCTTTTGGTCAAAACGGCATACATATTGGACGTAGCACCAGAAACCAGTGTACACTTGAATGTGTGTTGGGAGAAACTCGACAGAAATTAGAATGTTAAGGGATAAAATGGTTACAGGAAGTCAGCAACTTCAAAAGAGTAATTCGAGGGTGGGCATGGGTAGGGAAATTCCATCGTATTCTAGCAAGCATATTACAAGCATACTTAAGCATACGACCTATGAACAGCAGATTAGCGTAAACAGTGCAGCAACCTCAACCTATACATAGCCAAGCTATATGATGTGTCACCTTGGTGCTCTTAAGATGAACAACAAGTCTGCGACCGTGTTTGTCAACTGGTGATATCATTACAACAGATTCCGATGAGATGTCGCAGATTGGTGAGAATTGAACACAGGATAAATGCTAATTACAAGAAAAGTGGTCCAGCTGATACTGTACGTTCAAAGAGTTATAACCCAGGTTAAGTTTAATGATTGCCTTAGGCACAATTCGTAACAAACAGTACTGACGTTTGCAGACAGTTTCCTGGACAAAGACTAAGTCACCTCTGATGTGTCGATAAAACAGAAACTATCGATAAGTAGTAGAAGGTTTGGTTGACTTACAGTGGACATCGCTGACATTGTAGTCACAACGCCAGCAAGTTTCGGAATGACATACTAAACCCGACGTTAGCTATTGTTGTACTCACAAGCGACTGTGACTGAGCGTTTGCACGTGATAATTTGATCGTGTCTAACATGATATCGTTGGCATAGAGGTCACCGCAGTTGCCTCATGTACAAACTCCATTCTTGAAAAAGATATACAATATTAATGAGCTCTAATAAATGTGAAGCTCAAGGCCAGTACTTTTCTCGAATAAGGCTGGCCTAAAAATCTATCTGAATGTATGGACGTTGATCGATTGTAAATAAGACTTAAGTTATAAAACACAGAGAAACGACCAGGTTTGAGTAATCAGTCCAAACATGATAACGAACAAGTAATAAACCATTTATATTGCTCTCGTTTGGACTCTCCAGGAAAAAAGAATACTTTCTATCAAGTGTGAGCGGCAAACTTGAAGATGTAACTCAAGATATGCACTTAGCACTGAGCTGAACATCATAGGAAAGCTTTCAGGGTGAAATTTCCAAAACAATCGAGTGAAAAGTCAAGGTACGCTGTTAACTTTCCCGGCCACTGAAGCGCAGTTTGCCAGTGGGTGTATATCGATGCGGAGGCCAAGGGCTCCTGATCTCAGAATCCAGCATCCCGGAATGGAGTAAACAAGTATACGATTATGTGTAATCAGATCTGCCGGTGCTTTCATGCGAGCAAGGCTAATATGGATTTGAGTTACGGAAAATTGTAAGGAAGACATTGTACAAAATTGGCGATCACAAATGACTTCTACGTTTCCATACTAGACTGTGCTTTCGTCCAATTAAAGTTGACAACACCGATTTTTAGCTGGAACTCCCACGGATGTTTCTCTTTGAATCTGGATAGTATAAACCAAATCTCACAGTCCCATGAACTGAACGAGGAGAACTTATGTGAATTGAAGCACTAAATCAACAATTGACACCTTTCGCTTTCATTCGGCAAAACAATAAGATTTTGTAACAAGTTGAAACAACATTCCTGTTAGAAAAAAGTTGTGCAACTGACAACCACTTATGATGAACAGAAACCAATTTCAGAACGATTACTGATACCTGAACTATAACGATCGGGTCAAATTTATCACAATAGCTGGCAGCATTCTGAATTTATGCTATCATCAGTTGTTTAGTGGAACAAATTCCGGCTCGGATGAGGGTATGCTAGACCGTAAAAGCTCCAAACGAAGCGAAACCCCAGTATAATGCCCAGTTACGACGTGGGTCAGTTCAAACATTTATCCAAAATGCAAGAGCCATAGTCGAATACGGGTGGTGTTTTATATGAAACTCTAACTTCGGTTAGACACTTACCAGCCAATCAGAACAGGTCTTCAGCCTCATTGCGATTGGTCTAGAAATGGTGGTTTTTTCTACTCAAAGAATTATGCTTAATCGTGTTTTGATCGTTGTAAAGAATCGTAATTAGTAGAGATGTAAAATGACGGAACTCGTTTCGCGCAATCATATGACCAACGTGCAAGTACTTGGAAACTAACGCTGATCTAAATTGTAGGCTAAATCCACAGGATATGAATACAGGTCAAGTACTTCGGCGGAAATGAACCCCAGTGATCGTTGGCGAGTCGCGGTCAATATGATCTCCGATGTGGTCAATAAACGCGCACTAGAGAAATATCCTACACCCAATATAACAGAGGGATGCCTGAAAACAAGTATCAAGAATCTGATTAGCATGAAACTCGTGGACTGAAACAGGTATAATAACGCAGCATGATTTTGTTCTGAAGGAATACATCTAGTGGTACATTCGTACCGCGGTTGCGGTACGAAGCTGAGGGTAAACCCAACGCCATTTTACAATGAAGTGGTACCACAAAGAGTAAACTCGCCAATTCATAACTTCCAACACCTGGTAGGTCGCCAATACAGTCAGTATGTAAACGTACAGATCTGTTGAGTTATAGAGAAAGCGCAGAGGGAGTCCACGTGAAATTGCTAACACCTCACTGCCACAGGTGAGGGACACGCAGCCCCTCCGATCCGGAGTTGATATCTTTAGTCAATTTGAAAAAGTGTGTAGCTGAACCACTGTATAAATCGGCTACCCACCAGAGGCTTGGGAAGAGAGCGTAATCCCCTCTATCTTCAACGGTGGATGCTGAGATGACCTGGCAAATCACCAGGGTGGTCATCTTAGTTGCAGCGGTTTTGATGTCACTGGAGAGTATACTGAATGATACGGTTAAGGTCAGGGCGTAAGACCTTAAATTCATTGCCGAGGTGCAGCATGTTTTGTGTTTTGGATACTTGCGGGTCAAAGATCTGTCACTTACTCGTGACTTTTGGAGTGAGGCTGCTGACAGATACAGTCTACCTTGGTTTGTCAGGGAAATGTCGAAATCAGTGCATCGGTGAACCTGTCCTTAGGGAGATAGATGATCGAGCGCAGGTTTACCGTCAAGATAAACGGACAGTTCAAAATAATTATTTTTGTCAACAGCGACGTTTCATAAGGGTGCACCTTGGAGTGCCTGCTCTCGTATTAGCCGATATCGTGAAATTATCCACGCTGACGACACAAACATTTAGCCAAAAGATATGAAAACCCTACGAGGCAACTGGAACAACCTTGGTCAATAGCCACCTGGTGTTTAACATAGGTAAATGTAGTGTAGCGAACAAGCTCGTTTTCGATTATTCATCATCGGGCTAATTACATAACAGTTTATATGAAACAACCACACACCATGACCGATCAAACCATCATGGTTCCAGTGGCGTCATAATGATGACCTAATCGTACCAAAACGTTGTTTCCGTGTATGCCGATGACGTGTCTGACCTCACCCAAACTAGCTACTTGTTTTTGTCCGTTTCGCTTGTTTCATATAAACTGTTATGTAATTAGCCTGATGATGAATAACCGAAAACGTTGTTTTCTGAATAGAGAAGTCAGTTTCCGCTGTCTTGTTAAATACTCAGTAAACTCCCACACGTCCTCAAAACCCTTCTCTTAGTTTCACATGAACTTCAAACCGAACGGTCTTTAGGAAAGTTCCTAAATTTTCTGTATGCTCCCAAAAGCTCTGATGAACTACAACCTAGCTCAAAGTACCACTAACATTATGTCTAGTTTGATTTGTGTTA
>JTDE01004027.1:36745-48280 GCA_014338405.1 Paragonimus skrjabini miyazakii
GACGGGAAGAAATAGACGTCAGATCTTTCTACACCCGACAATCCCAGAATTCTCCATTCGAGAATCTACAATAATAATCGAACTTCTCGAGGCGGATTGGTGCCATCATAAATACAATCCGTATACTACAAGTTGGACGTAATAATGAAACATAGAAACGCTCAAAGCAACAGGAGTCTACTGATGACTAAACATACGTGAACGGAACCTGAAGTTTCGTAAGGTGAGATTGATAATCAAGAAGCTGATAATGTAAAAGAAATAGAATGCTTTGTAATAACACTAATATCATTTGCTCAGTAAACAAGATTCTGTGGATGCCGTAGCAGATGAACAACAATTAGTCTATTCATTGATAAACTGCTTCAAATAATCTAGGATTCCGGTCGTCTTATTTTTTTTGTTGAAAAAAATCCGTCTCCTTGATGAACTTGCATAAGGCAATGAAAAGGCATAAATCATGTGCTGTTTTCTGTCTTATTTTTGCCCTGTATCTATTCAAATAGTCAACGACCTCGTTGAGCCAGACGGTTCATAATTTAAATTTTCCCGGCTTTTATATAGCACATCCACCATTTGGCCCCAGCAGAAACCCATCTTATATAACTGTAGTACTCGGAATTAGAGACTTCGAATAGCCCTAGAAATCGTACTGGAATTGGAATCTTCCACGTGAATAACGAGAAGTGTAACAGTGAGACTTTTCGTCCAATCCTGATGTAGTATCTTTAAAGTGACGTTTGGATTGGTTTTCCATTACATCTTCTACTGTGTCAGGGTTTAGATAAACAATGATCCGAGCAGATTTTCACTACAATAACTATCAGGTTAGTCATTTATTTCAAAGTGCTCAAGTTTCGCTCTGAATAAAGCTCGTCCATACAGTACAGCATTGTTACCACCAACATTTGAGTTCATCATAAGGGAGTCGTGTCGACCACTGACCTCACATTAAACACGATTGAAGGATGACAGACAAACGCCAGTAACGTTCAGGGTACGTACTACCGGTAACTCCTGTCGGGAGCAAACCTCAAATGAATCGCATCTATTGGAAAGGGGTTGACCGAGAATCCTACGTGGATGCAACGGTGAGTGATGTACAAGGTACACTTCACAACATTTCATCCGAGCGATGTTCTGCAGTCGTAACTGGTACGGTCTTTCATATCAAGTGTGCAACATCCGCGTACTACTCGACTAACCACATTAATTTCACCGTAGTAATATGAGATGCGAACGAAACGTCTGTGTAAGTGATACTGCCAACAAGGAGCATTTATATGGGACGGGTAATATGGACGCACGTTTTAAGACGGTTTGCATGCACGAAAACGAGAACTGTCTACCTGGATAAAAAGAAAATTGTTGAGGTTATTACTAGAATCCGTCTTTTAGCGATATAAGCGCCTGATCTCAAACGGAACAACGATCATGTCAAGCTTCACTATCTTCAGTACAGAAAACAGTGTGACACGGGCGCAGTACACAATGCCGCTTACAACTGTAATATATATAGTTCGTTAAAAACAAAATGTGGCAGCATATGTCGATCAAAAAAGAATAGACACGCTATTTTTGAGAAGTGTAAGTAAACGGTTAGGAAAACATACACAAAAAAAGAACAACCAAACGACAATGATTGGAGGCTTTGATAAATAAAGAAAAGAGAAGAATGCTTAAAAATTAAAAAAAAAAACTAGAAGTGAAGAAACATGAACTGTACGGAACGCAGTGAAGTCAGTAGTCAGACAAGATTTACTGTCCGACAAAGAACTGGTTCAAAGTGAACAAACGTGATAAGTATAAACTAAAACCTGGTTTTCGTAAATGCAAGGAGCAGACAAATCACCATGAGACGAACGCAATGGAGAACGCGAGACAGAATCACAGAAAGAACAGAAGGAATGATGATAGTGATGAAACGGAAATATCGGACGCGTGCAAGAGCCGGCAGTGAATTGTCATGAGCGCGACAGCAACCGGAGGTGCATGTAATTAGTAAGCGGCGTAATTAGCTCCACCGGGAGCTCCCGGATAACCTCCTCCTCCCCCACTGCCCATCACTCCTCTGACAGCTCCAACAGTTGCTTTCTCTAACAGTTGGCCCTGAAATCCGGCAGAATCTCCGTATCCAGGGTGTGCCGGCTGCGAATGCCCCAGTTCTGTTGTGGTCATCGTAGATGGAGGTCCCGTCCCGATGACAACGCCACCTGTGCTGCCAGACTGACGTTGCGCTCGTCTACACGACAGACAGGGAGGGAGGCGGGAATGTGAACAGATGATTATGACGAAATCACCTCACACAAAACCATAACCAGAATGCAGTGAGTCGAACGGTTTCAGATCATAATTCACACCGCACGTGGTAACCAGAGGATAGGGAAGTATCTTCACGGTATCGTAGACATACAATAATAAAATCATATAAGAAATCAGGAAGTACACTCATTATTGGCTGATTACATGTGAAAGCACTGGCAACAAGCAGTTTGGATTGATAATAGACAAAAAACATGATGTATCGAGGGAGCATAGATACAATCGATACATCACAGAAACCGTAACCAAAAGGATGCAAATCAATGATTCTGTTGGGTTAAATGGCACTTTATCAAAAAACAAGCGTCGACAACAAGAAGTCTAAGGAAACTCTCAGATTGTCTACTTACTTTGCCTCGAGGATTCAGCTTCATTAATACACGCCGATGGAAACGCACTAGTGATTAACAAAGATGGCAAACAGCTACACAACCAAACAATAAAGTATGAATATAGGAAAAGATTTTCAGTAATAGGGAAAAAAATCTGTGGAGGGAGGGGTCTTATGCGCGAACTACCCAAGAGACTTTGCATGTCAGCTGAGCGTTTACCGCGCCGTGAATCATTCAGCAGCTGTTGGACAGAACTGTAGGGTGAGCAGGCAATACTAGCTCACCAACTGTTCTACTGAGTATAGTGCCTGCTGGATTGGATTACCCGTGATCAATCAAATCGCGCGAACCAACAATTGTTTGCAGATGATGGCACATTATTTGCTCAAGGCGGGTAACTGGATCGAATGACTACAATTCTTGCGAGCGCAGCAATCAAATTTGGACTGGATATCAACACAGGTCGGATGGTTCATATCCCCCAGGAATTCCCAGTCGAAGATGGTACACTCATGTCTGAGATCCACAGCGATGGAGACTATGTGCGCAGTTGTTTAGATTTCTCTTACCTGGACAATTATCTGCCACTGGGTCACAAGCTGACCATTCGTGTGAACAACGCAAGCGCCACATACGGATAACTTAGAAGATTGGTCTGTGGAAATTGCACAGCACGAGAGAAACGCTGATATGTATAACGTTTATCAGTGAAAACCAATGATGCTCGACCGTTTGGTAAACAAGACAATCTCTTTTCAAGAACCCGAGTTATAATGGTCTGATACTTTTTTTTCTTCAGCCTTCTCAATGTAATATATCTCAAAAGTTTCATTAAATTTAATATTCAAAATCTTACATAAATGCACTACTATTTACACACACTCAAGTTCTTTCCCTAGTTCACGCTGTCCCTGTTTTTCTTGTTTTGTATTCCTAATATTTTTTTTTTAAACTCCTATCTCACTACTGAAGGGTCGCTCAACTACTGTCCCCAAACCAGAATGTAATTTTAGTGTACAACTTCGGTCAGTTGTGGTACAAATGCAACTGGTGTTAATACTTCGGGTTTACGTACAGCGGATAAAGTGTGCATGAACGAAACCATGAATGGCCCAGTACAAGCCATTTATGATGGTGTATTTGCGTAGACGACCCTTGACATGGTCACCGTGACTGACTAGCCTGGAGACGTACATTGCAAACCAAGTCGGAGGAGCGACCATTTCATCACTCATAAGAATACATAAACGGGGTTGTGGAATATGATTAAAGCCCGCGGCAGATGGATCATCAACAACATGTGAGATTGAACGAGTGTTCACTGAGCAAAATTAGTCTCACGGGCAGTCAATGACAATGAAAAATCCATCAACATAACGGAGAGAACCGTCTAGATGGAAACCTCGTTGAGTTGTGGGCTGGAATTCCGGCTAATAAACACGAGTTCATGAGGAGCACGGAAACGTACGAGTCGGACGACAAAATCTTCATTTATTGAGGCACTTCTGAATACAACATGTAAACTACTGTTGACTGTACTCATTCCTCTTTGCTATTGCGTCAGTTGATCACTTTCCAAATACCTGAACCAATCAACAACCCCCATGATACTATTGCTGAACGTGTGACTCATCAAAACAGAAAGACAACACGTTGCGGGATGTCGACATCTCAAGTAATCTCCTGAGCCGTTTATTAAGAACAAACACTTAATGCCTGTGCCTTGGAGCTCCAAAGCGAAACACACAGAGAACGTTAAACATAATCAAACTTAATCAGCGCCCCTTGGAAATAATCGTCAACATAACCCAGACCGAACACTTTGTTAAAGAGTAAAGCAACACCCAAATATGATGGGTGGTCTTTTGTTGTCCAGTTTGCCACAAGAATGCCCAAAACTTATGAAGGCGAGCGAGCTTGATTTACATTATTTTCAATGTGAGAAACATCTGATAAGTTCATGTAAGCTCGGAAAGAAGTCAAAGCATGGTAACGGAGAGCCGATAACACATTTACATATATGGCCGACAAACCTTGATTACGACCAATCAAGCTAGCCCCATTTTGGCCTCAGCTCACTCAAGAGAGACGTTCTCAGCCTTCATCACCTTCTTCGAACGGTGATGTCATAGTCATCCGGGTCTGCAGCATTTTTAAGTTCGAAGGCTGTGATGTAATTCCGAGTCTAGGTTTGATTGAGCGATTCTAGGTCAACGCACCAAAGTATAATCTTTGAAATTAGCGCAACAGAAACAAAAAACGGACGAACTGCTCCACTCCACAAGCTGATTTTCCTGACTTGAATGAGAGAGAGGTGAAGTCTGTCACCCTCAGGAATTGCCGTGATAGAACTTGCAGCATATATGGAGTAAACAATCTGAGTAACTCCGATGCAGAAACGGTTTTCACTTCATGAGCCAGACTTTTAGACAGACAATCAAGATTCCCTAAATATTCCCTTTAACCTATTGGATGAAGTGTCAGACGGAATGTTACACTTCGTGGTGTGTTGGAGACGTCTGCATTTTTGAGGTCCAAGGAGCGAACCACATTTGGGGGGATTTGTGAAGCAACATTCATTTCTATCATGTGCCACATTAATCTGATACAACACAACGCAAATAGCAGTGATAAAACGCTTACTGCAGCAGTGGATTGGGAGCAAATTCATATAAGCTTTGAATATTGAGAACTCCGAGAAACCCCAATGTCGTGCTAGGACGTAATACGTGTAAGGAATTTCCTGAAACGTAGCGTAGATTACCGGCTGCTATGCTGCCAGTACTTGAATTACGCAAAACCAGTGCAATCCAAGCCCATCGAAAGCAGACACTTACGGGGACGAAGTGAATAGGTGTGCAATGTGAGCTTGTTTGCAAACGCGCACAACCGCGGTTCGAGTCAGTTCCCTCGCGATCAGCTGTAACGATTGTTTTATTTATCATCCGGTAAATTAGAGAACAAATCAACGGTGGATAAAAGCATAATCCTAAATCTTAGGCAGAGTCAAGCCAATTACAACCACCTGGAAACATTCATGGTAAGAACAGTGAGGAGAGGAGCAAAATAACACAGTTGCTGAAAGCGTCTGCAATTACATGGGGACTGGGCAGTAGATCAAAGATCAGAGAGAAAGGCATGGCTGCAGAACAAACTAGAGTTCGGACAAGCACAACGGGGCCACTCGAGAAAACTACAACACTTTTGGAATTTCGATAAGATCAACTGGAAATTAAGCTTGGAGAGGGCCTGGTTGTTGTGTTGGGAAAAAAATTGTGGAAGGAACAGGCTGTAGTACCTATTTACCTGTCCGCTATACTGAATAATGATGGGACAATCCGGTTTGTTGGACCACCAATATCGATATGATTATAGGTAGGCTAGAACACTACAAGGTAGGTGAAAGCTGGCAGGTAATAAAGTTGTTGATTATGTCTCATTGCCATGAAGTGTCACCCGACCAATTTCAACGTCAATTATGAGATGGCGTAAATCCATTATGTACTGACCTGGATGGTATCAATAATTCACGGTTCAATACTGTGAAACTATTTAAACAGATTCGCAAGTAATCAAATCGCGTCAGGACCCAATGTTCTGTAAGTGGATTCGTCAGTGCTCGATCGTAAAACCGAAATTGTAACGTGAGGAAACAGCCATGACAAAATAGGGTAAACGTTAGAACAACGTCATGACAATAAATATTGAAACTACTGAACAATCGAGCACTAATTTTGCCAATTTACTGTTGTTAGCAAACGGCATCAAATTTTTAATGCGATAACTAGCAGAGCCACAAGCACTTTCAGCTTACCAGTGTGTCTTCCTCAAGTCTAGGGCCTCATCCACCAAATGACCTTGATCAACACTAGGCGTATCTAGGCGTGCAAAGCGTAAGTGCCGAACAACCCCGTGTCGTATTACTACTCCTACAGATACCAACCGCTGGGTCGCCATACATTCCGAGACTTCTTGACGCTCGCCGGAATATTCCATCCAACAGCGACTACAATTCGGCTCGCAAGGTTACTCGCATAGAACTCCGGAAGCAACTATGAGAGGATCGCAAGGTACGGTGAACACACCTCGCTGTCGACATCCAACAAGCTGCTGCTGCTACAGGGAACTCTCAAAAGCCTTCATATTTCTTCGAAGCGATGGATAGCAGAAAGCCAGTTGCGAGTGAAGTAATCTGCGAAACCAAGGATGAGCCTATTTATAATCTGCAACGATGCCTAGGACGCTGGGCTGAGCACTTCCAACACTATTCCAAACGGCCACTCATGCCACTGATTACGCACTCGGCCTCTGTCTGTGCTCATTGGTCTGTTGACGTTTCGCCGTCCTCGCAAGCGGAATTCTCACTTGTAACCAACATCCTGAAACGTCACAAGGCACCCGGCCCAGACGAACTGTATCCCGTCCTTTTATGGATGGAGGTCCGGCCTTCATTACAGAGCGGATGGATCTGCTCCAGAAACTCTGAATCAGTGAATTCGATCCAAATGACCGGAGTTTGGCTAATATCGTCTCCATTTTTCAAAGAGGTTCACGTACTTTGTGTGCAAATCACACTATTGTGTCGAAGTTGTTTGTAGTCATGATACTCCGCAGACTGAACGAAACGCGCGAACAATATGTCGGTGATAGGCAAGCCCGGTTTCGCCCTGGCCGTGGTTGCACTGTTCACATACTAGAGTGTACCCTGACCAATTGTGAATAAGATTATATGGATTTGCTCCCGATTTGCGTCCGATTTTGCGACACAGAGTATGCAGACGATACCGCCTTAATCTGTGAAAGCACACAAGAAGTCCATAACATTCTGGGGAGATTGGAGGCTTCAGTTCGTCAGCTTGATATGCCTTATGCATCTACTAAGTGCAAAGTGTTGTTGCGAGAATGGCAGAACTCTTCGCCTGCTCTCATCCTTGATGGTGAGTCCTTGAAGGTAGTCGAGAAGTTTATGTGCCTTAGGAGTTGTATCAGCACTGAAAGAATGTCGGATGAGGTCGCAATCCACATAACAAGGACTCGGATGGCATGTGGCAACTTACGCTATGCATGGCATGATCTCAGTCTTTCGGTGAGAGGTTGAGTGCCTAATATCATTGTAAGGGCAGTCTTATTGCACCGCTCAGACACCTGGTCCATTCGCGCAAAGGATGCCCACAAAGTATCCGTTTTCGATCGTCAATGTTTCTGAAGCACTAGTGGCGTATAGAGCAAGCACCGTTTCAGCAATGACCACGTTCGTCGACGTGTCTTCTGGACGGATAGATTCTATCGACCCTTAAGCCTATTGATATTTTCCTCACAGAGTTCGTTGGCTTGGCCACATTATACGAATGCCAACTGACCTCCTGCTACATCATGCCTTGTTTGCAAGAGGAAGGTTGGGCTGGAAGTGGCAACCTGGTGACTAATGCATGACTTGTGTTCGGGGTATGAAGGCATTCACTGTTAAGCTTGTTTCCGTATGGTGCTCCCGGCTTCCTGACTGAGTTCCGAAAGATATTGAATGCCTTCGGTTGACGATGAAGAATGAAAGTCAGTGACGCTCGTGTTGTCAGTCTCTTTGTACAACGCTGTAGCTCATTCTTACTTATCCCTCCACATTTGTCTTTTCTTCCACTGCACGCAGTACCACACTTTTGCCATATTATAGCACGTTTGCTACTTCTTGTGGTGTTTACGTTATATATATATATATATATATATATATATATATATATATATATTCCACGGAAAACCAACCGAATCTGACCGGCTTGACGTTTTACCGATCCACCTTGCAAAACGTGTTCGTGTGTCAGTGTTCAAACTTTTACGCGTGTACAATTCGACCAAATAGCTTCTCACTGTTAGCCGACCAGTAGGTAAGCAGTCCACATGTGTTCACCTCCGTCGTTCAATTATCCGCACGATATTTAGGAAACAATCATCCTGACGCGCGCTGCACTCATTCAACTGCCTCAGCCTTGAAACGGAAACTGACGTTCGGAGAAATATTTTAATCAAGCGTAGCACGAATGTGGCTGAGAGTTCGGCGTTATATCTGACGGACTTTTTATCAAAAAATCAACGTAGTATTATATTAGTAGATTCACTTCTCGTAAGCAGTAAGCGAATTAGTCGAAAAGAATTAAGTAACATTCACATTCGATCGCAACCTTCGTATTCATGCGGGTTTACCAGCTACTCCTGTTACTCCCATCTCGTTGACAGTTACTTAGTCTGGTACAATCCACCACAACCAAGTTTCTACTCTTGGTCGTAGGTTTGATAAACTGTCTTCCATTAAGCAGTTTTGAACGAGAGACCACTATATAAGCAGAACTTCTTACTACGAGCTTGCACACTCTTGAACGTAGTGAACAATTAAGTGGTCACGGTTAAAGTGTTCAGAAATTTAATACACCAGTAGTTATATAGGGGACAAACGGAGCTAAAAACCTTCTTGACCATACTTTTAATGCTTTGTTGCAAACGTGTATATTTTTACACGTGTCCGCTCGTTTTTTTGTTGCTGTCTGTCTACGTGAGTATATGCCGGTCTAGTAGCCAGTTCGTTTGTTATTCAGTTGTATCGGTATACAGCTTTAACGTGATAGTATGTCGTGGGTGGTGTTTGTTCTCCCACTCAATTTTTCCACGTCAAAGTGGACTTCTTTAGATTTACCAATCAGCAGATAAATTTTGTTTTCCGATTAACACGTGCGACAATGAATAAACATCCAAAATTTCTTTATGAGAAGAAAGTCAGTGTCATTTGGAACTAGCCCACATCGATTCACACTGAGTATTTTTGTCGTAAGGTAGGTATTGCAAAACGTACACCAGCTAGGTATGTATTCTGAGAGGTTTGAATTCGAGCCTGCGTTTGAGTAAACAACAATCCTGACAGTTGGTGTTACCCTGAAGTGGTAATCAATAGACCTCTTGCGAAGAGGCTCATTCCAAAAGAAAATTGCAACTAAGTGCATTTCTTAGAGATTGAACATCACCCACAATAGATGTCGCATTCCAATAAGCTTTCCGGCCAGCCCCTTTCGAACAGCAGAAGCACTAGACTCGAGTATCGTTCTCAGTAGAGCTTTTCAGTATTGCATATCCTTGTCGCTACCGGGACTAAAACGTCGGCCACGCTTCTTCATGAGGCAACCGTGTTGACCACTGCGCCATTGACCTCACACTAGGCATGACCGAATTATCATATGCGAACGCTCAACCACTTTCGAAAGGGGCCGACTGGAAAGTTTATGGGAATATGGTAGTTGCGATCGATTGTGGGTGATGTTCAATCCGTATGAAACAAAAATCCCTTACTACCCATCAGTAAGTGCATTTCTATTGATTCAGCAGAGTTTGTGAATAAACGTCGACTGATCCCCTGCCTCCGAATACGACAAACACCGCCGTGGACGAAACGCGAACTTACGAAGAGTCTGCGTAAGGGTCGTGAAGCTTAGTTCTCTCAGCAAGCCAAATAGATGAAATAACACTTTTATCGGGGAATAGCCGAGTGCTGATCTCGTTGATTCGTGGTTTCACTGACCGCCGGCAAATTGTTAGTGAAACCATAATTGAAAAAGAAAGCTTATGCATCTACAGCTTGTCGCGATGACTTCAGAGATGGACAGAGAAATTTGAGGGACAATTCAAGTGCCCTGAACCAACTCATTCAGCTGTGGATGCCAAGTAAGATAGTAATGACATTACAGACGATAATCTATCGGAAACTGATGTGGCTGTGGGGCTCAACTTATTGAAACATAAAAATACCGGGCTCGACCTTGTTTCTTCATCTCTTTTTAAAGATGGTGGTGAAGGATGGATGTCTGAACTGACTACACTCCTCCGATCCATATGGAAGACTGAAGAGAAGCTTCATGACTGGCGACTATCAACAACCATTCATACTTCCAAAAAAAGGGTCAGGACATCATGCAACAACCCAAACGGCATTAGCCTTGTCTCTACCGCATCCACGCTGCTCACCGGTCGCATAATGCGGCGACTTCTGAAATACCAGATGGTAAAAAAATCAAACAGGTTTCCGACATGGACGCGCATGTATCGATCATATCTTGCGACAGATACTGCAGCATCAGAACTCCTTTCCTCCGACAACGATCGTGGTATTTCTGGACCTAAAGGTTGTTTTGATTCGGATGCCTGACTGACTGTCTGTCTGAGTCTGTCACCATCACAGAGAAGTTCCAGTGAAGTATGTCAATTTGTCGCAGCCGTCGTATGTTCGTTTTGGGTGCAGACAGTGCATTTATCGTCTACTATACCGAGCATTCATCACTACAAGTAGGGTTCAAACGAGACGTCCGATATACTTCATCCTTTTCAATTACGTAATGAACAACAATCTGGAAGGAGCTCCCGGAGATTCCGAGGATCTCACAGTGAAGCATCTACCAGGAAATAAGCTTACTGACACTGAGAGTGTGGACATCATTGCTTTACTCAGTGCATCTACAGAAAACATGCATTATCATCATCACAGACGGCAATATATCAGTGGTTCACACCGACGCTTAACTACCACACAACCATAGAGGAAAAAAAATCCTATGTAGGAGGAAAGAGGAAAAAAGGAAAGGGGAGGGGACCTAACCACTAAAAATGAGCTATGTCGACATTCAAGGCGCCTACACCTTGCAAACAAACAGTCAAGCTGTAAGTGAAAGTAAGGCGTCATCAGCAAGAGAGTTTCATTGTGGCTTTCTCTGCTCCGCGTATTATGTACACTCACTTCACAGCTAACTCAGCCAAACGACGACAACATTCACGCCACTGAGCCCGGTTAGCCGCCATCTTACCTAACGTCTCAAGTCACCGATTCTGTGAGTGGCGATGGCCTCAGCCT
>JTDE01004028.1:11810-37040 GCA_014338405.1 Paragonimus skrjabini miyazakii
CAGTTAATTCCAACGGTAAAATATGTAGTGCATTACTGTTGCACATATAAACAAATGTTGTTTTTGCTGGTGGTAGGAATCAAAATATAAGTAATAAAATCGGATACAGTTCAACTGTTTACGGCTGATATAGAGTTTATGGAAAAGAATTAAATGTTGACATATCAAACGGTTGTGAGTAAGCGCAAGCGTTGCAAACGCACGAGTCATGTTAAATTAGAGGATAAAGGCATACTATTGTAAACATGTGAGTAGAGTAACGTGAAATGTGAAATTGGGTGTCACACTGATCATGCCCCTTGGTGATTTACCCATGTTCGCGTTGATCATTTTCTTTCGGTTTGACCGATGATTTTTTCACTCAGCTATTGCATTTTATTTCGTGTACAACGTTTCTTTTAGCGCTGTTTTTGAGTTCCTTCTGTTTTCGTGAGATCGCGGTTCGTTTGTATACGGACGTCATGCCACATAATTGCAGAGGCATTGTAATCATTTCTATCATGGTTTTGATGTACTGTAGAATAATCCGCTTTGGTGGCGGTGTTCCCTTCCTCCTGAAGCATACTCTCTTCGACACAACCTCCTGGATACCCTATGCAAAGACATACTCAATATGAGTGTTTTCCCCCTCCTGAGTTCCGAAATGCTACACTGTGTTTCATCTGGGTACAACTTTCGAGTACAACTCTGTTTGCAGCAAATTAAGTGATATTTGTGAAAGCTGATGGATTGTTCGTTTCCGACTTCATAGTGCACTCTAAAATGCTGTGTTGTCATTTTTAGCATGTATGGTAAATTTGATATCTGCGAAAACGTTATTGAACACTTTGTATGCGTTCTTTCTCATGGAGCGGCATGTTATCCAACGTTTTAGTTTAGCTTTGGTCAGAACGGTACTCTCTAGGCTTTGCATGACTGGTTCGGCAATGAATGAAGTTATAGTTGAACCTATAACAATCACCAGACATTTAGTAAACGGAGCTGCATTTGAACTCTGTTTAACTGAACTGAAGCACACTCGAGGCGGATAACTGAAGTGGCTTCTGCTAAGGGAGGCTGGCCGTTGTTGTGGATAGAGTTCCATGGCTCGTCCGAACTCAGTAAACCTTGGCGAACGATCGAACAGCATGGTTGATTATGGTGAAAATTCATCTTTGAAAGAAGTCTACCAGTTATCCCCAGTTATTTACTTGTCTGTTCCGCCATTTTGTATTGACTCTTCGTCACATTTGTCAGTAGGTCTTGATATTGTTCCTAATAAACACATCGAGCTGTTCACCATTACAAATAAAGCTAATGGGCGCCACAGAGATTCCTCGTCACTGTCAGCTTCTTCACCATAGTTTCCGTCACTGCTCTCTATAGTGTCATCTCTCTTTTTCTTGGTGTACAGTCGGTGAAAATCAAAATCTTCATTTTTATCTAACGTTTGATCTTCAGCAAGTGAAGCACTTGAAGTTTCAAACACCAGCCGTTGTTGGCTTAAAAGGTTGTGATCTCATTCAAAGTCCATATCCGTAGCCATTTCTTTCAACTGATTTCAGGAAACCGTTAAATTCTTTGGGAGGCTTACTGATAAAAGCCACGTGCACACTTTTGTTGACACCCTTAAACACGCGTTGCCGCCGTTGGTTAATTTACTGTTACTTCACCTTCCGTTTATCTACTCTTCGACAGCGTCTTCGCTCTATTTTGGAGTATTCGAATCTCCAGTCTTGCTAACTCCAGGATTTCTCAGTTTGAATCAAATAAACTATTTGAACCTGTCCTTTCAGGAGAGGATTGCACCTTCTTCTGCACTATAAGTAACCTGTGAAGGTTTGCGCTATCGAAAACGTTTTCCGGCTTTCTGAAGAGTAAATTTCGCTCATCATTTTCGATTGATGACCATCCGTTTGTTTAGCCTATAAAATTTATGTCGGTCGAGTATAGATCACCTGAGTCCGAAGATAGGCATGCACCCAAAAAGACATCGCAGCCTAACGGGTTCAATTTGCTCGTGTTACATGCAAACAGCTGAACGATTAGGTTGACCTGAGAACACATTCAGTTATCCGAGCGATGCTCGGATTGATATTTAAAATATATTCAGCTGTCACTCATTTCCTCTTCAACCGGGCTACGGTAACTTAATCTTGTCTGGTTTACGGTGACACATACATATGCACCTTAGTAAAATAATCTCTGTGTTCCTGTTCGTGTGTCAAATATGTTAGAACGCACGTATCATTCTGCAATCAACCTAGTTCATCGCCGAAACGGTGGAACCTACCGTGCATGACTATTTCACATATCGACTGTGAGTAAACTCTGCTCGGCTGGACTCAGAAAATGAAGGTGGTCATTGATGGTTGTTGTGGAGGATGGATTTTTAAGAGGTGTTAATCAATGAAAAACATTTGAGTGGTCAGACCAAAGTGATGTTTGTTTGATAAGGCTATGATGTTTGCTTTCGGACACAGTTACGCGTCGCGCAGTGATGTGAATGGTTGCGAACGCTCCAAACAAATAGACGGTACTTACCAGCTATGTTCAGAATAATGACCGAAGTTCGGAACCTCTGAGTGCCTCTTCCAGGATATTAGCCACCATAAAACTGAAGGATCGGGAAATCAGTCAACCCTGTTGAACGCCAGTTGACGTGGAGAACGGTCGAAATTACTGCCCATAAATATGTACTCTACACTCAGAGCGGATATACAACGACTCCAACAAAATAACACTTCAGTGGGACTTTTCTTTGATAAAGACAGTCCCCATAGAACGTGTTGGACAACTGGGTCAATTCAAGTTCTAGGACAAAAAATACTACAACAGTTGGTTGATAAAAATGGGTGCCAACGCCCCAGTGTCTGTCGCAAGATGAAACTATGATTGATACACCTGTGACCAGGCCAGAAACTTGCCTGTTCTTCATTTATATGGTCATCTTTGTGTTTCAGAAGCCACCGGAGTATGAATCTCATGAACACCTTAGATGCAATAGAGACAGGGTTAATATTTGTGTGGTTGTCAAATGGTATGTTAACACCCTTTTAGCACTATCTTTGAAAAGCTCTTGGGACAGGAGGTTCCGACTGGGGGCTCTATTACGTTGCAATAAATTGCGCTCAAAAACCACCAGTTTCCGAACAGAGGATCGTTGGGAATGTCATAATCAACCGCACAATCTTCACCATTCACAGCTGAATGGGCTGGCTTAGACAAGTTGAGCTGTTCTCCAAAGTATTCGGTCCATCTGTCAAGTCCCTGCGACAAGCTGTAAGTTCGTGAGCCATCTTTTTCACGTATTGTATCACTAACAACTTGCCGACGGCCAGTATGTTAGAAGTAAGGTAAACCTACCCCCAGGAACGGAAATCTGGAGGTCACAACTTTACAATAAATATGGCCACATTTTCGCTGACCTTGTCAGCTCGAAGGCTCGAGTGATTACATGCGCTCTTGGTAGGCTGCTTTCTTTGTCTTCTTTGTTGTCTTGTCTTGTCGCGGTTCGTGCATAATCTGTCGGGGTTTAGAATATTCTGTCAGGACATTCGTTCAAACAGTTGGTACTCTCCGACACAACACGGTGCAATCATGATTCATGGGAAACAGCACCCGATTATTCCCTAACAATATCTTCTTCATCTCTGGCTTGCCGAGGAAGGTAGGCCTCAGGGTCGTTGCGTAGACCCTTCGCAAGTTTACACTTAAGTTCTCGGAGGTCTGTCTTATTTGGTGTCCGGGGGTTGTCGGTCCAATCAACGTTTGTTTATTAGCTCTACTGAATCAGAAAAAATCCACTTATTTCGTGTTTGTAGTGGTTATTTGGAACAGATCTCTTCACAAGAGGTTTGCATAGCTGTTGACATTTTTGTCCAGTGCTCGGTTGGATCACTTCACTGTTGACCCGCGAAGTTTAACCGTCAGCATTGTTTGATAGAACTTTAGTTTACCCTCACCGCTCAACTGATGTAGCTGGTAGGCCAGTAATTATTTTCCGGTGTGGGGATTTTCTTTTTTGTTTTTCAGTTGTTCATATTGCGACCGATCTTCGTTGACTTAAAGGACAGATATCTTCCTGTTCGTATTTTCTTTACTTTCACGCATGTTTAACTCGCCTGAACAGTTCCACCATGCTAAGCCTCTCTGCACTATGTTTGTGACTTGATGGCATTTACCAACGCTGACCTGAAGTATTCCAAATTGTGCTGAGACTGAAAGATGAGCTTTTCTATCAGACACATGCTAGGGACTAACTGGGACCGTCAGTCTTGCCCTTCAATCAGTCTGTTCACTCAGGTGTGCTTTTCTACATTCACACACACTGTAATGTTGGATCATACTTCACAGTTTGACAGTTCGGCATTGCATGACGTAACAACTCATGCCATGGGCGTAGTGTCCTAATGTCAATTACACATTGTCATGACTACGATGGGTTAGGTAAGTCATCGGTTCAGTTTTGGTATTGGTATGTTCGCCGAGCTTGGCATTTAGGTTGCAAACGTTTCATCACCAAGCGAGGTGACATCATCAGTGCGTAATCGTTTCCACGCTCAAAAAACTATACGCTAAAACGATTACGCACTGATGATGTCACCTCGCTTGGTGATGAAACGTTTGCAACCTAAATGCCAAGCTCGGCGAACATACCAATACCAAAACCATCAACCCAAGCTACGAACAACACCATCACTGTTTACAACTATCCGACATCGGTTCAGTGCTTGGCGTTAGTGCATATCAAACCGAGCTGAAGACTAGGTTAACAGAGTGAACGTTTTCAGTGTATAACTAGAGGGAATGAACCACTAACGACAGTAAGGTAATGGAATTCATGTTTCCCTGATACTAAAAACGTTGAACACAAAAGACCATGTAAGTGTGGTGGTGTCACTCGTAGTAAACAGCCGCATGATAGTTTCAATAGACCCAAATATTGAACGGAATCAGACGATTGCTCGCACGTGGTTGTCTGTGTTTCTCACGTCGAATTGTCATGCTGTGAAATCGGCATAAAAAAGTGTTAAGCGTTGGTTGTAGGAAAGTTATGATTGTTGACATCAAAATAATCATCGAAATGGCTGTCTGTGTGGAAGGAAGTGAACAATGCTAATGGTGGCTGTTGATGATATTCCAGTATGTTCACTATGGTTATCATCATGGAACTGGGTATTTTCGTTTACTTTTCTGTTTCTTTGATGGAAATGTCGAAGGTTATTTGTTATTACTTTTCGTGCTCTCCAGTTGATCAAGGCTCCTTGCCTATTTGTTTGGTGTCTAAAATTTTACCGAGGTGCCTTGTAGTAACCTGAATCTTCAGGCGTGTGAATTGATATTACGGTTAACTTTCCCATCTGTTTTAGTCACGGATATGATCTTAGATCGCGATCCCACTACAGAAATTATCCGTGCATTCAAGCTTTTTGACGATGATGATTCAGGTCGGATTACTTACCGAAATCTGAAGAAAATTGCTAGGTGAGTTGCGTATTTATCGTTTCTCCCCCTATGAGGCTTCATCCCTTGTGTGCCCATACCGACAGTGATAGCCTGTAAGCTGACTGGTTCTCATTTTTATCAACTTTTGTATGCGAAATTGGGCATTGGTTTACTGTGAACAACTCGAATAGTATTATGGCCTCTTTTTGCTACTTAAATGGTTTTTATCCGGTTACTGCCTACTTCTGGTTGGGTTCTTTCATTAATCCGCTGCATGCAATTCATGACGTTCGCTCGCGTCAAGTTTTTGATCAATGCTTTTTAGTTAAGTCCCAGATGCTGGTAAACTTCCTGCAAGCTGTTACCGTAGTCTATCGTTGTAGTGCGTAAGGCGAGTAAGTTATCCTCGTAAACATTCCGCGCATTCTCTTCCTTGGAATGTTTGTTTTGACTGTTATGTGCGATCCCCAGTGAAAACCGCGTCCACCCGCTACCTCAGCTGCTTTTTTGCATTTGTATCAGCTACTTATAATGTATAAGTAGCTGAAATTATAAATCTTTGTGGCCTGATAACGGCCGCTTATCAATCATTCATGCCATTTGAGGCGCTCGCATTCCTTCCGTCATCTGCATAGTCGGGTTGCAGGCCCACAGCTGATTGAAGCTGGTGTTTCTCAATCATTAACGCTGGCAATGTCTTTCTGTCATCTCCACACTGAAGGAAACGCAAAACGTGATCGAGGGTGTATGTTGATCATGGCGAACATTCATAACAACCTACATAAATTTCTCGAAATAGAGGTACATCTGGCACAGTGGACTTACATTTTGAATCTCACAACCACGATATAGAGTTGACAAACATGTTCACGTACTTAACTTCAGTGATTCACTAACACGTTCTATCCGCGAGTCCAACAACAGATTTTCGTACTCATTTCGCTACAATCAACCATGCATCCCATTTTCTGCAACTGTAACAGTTGGTCAGTTGAGACATGTTTGATGCGTTGTAAATCTAGGAGTATTCGTGGATTTTAACTCGCCATGTAGTGATTGTTGCTCGGGCCGCATTTATCGATACTTACAACCTACAGCTTTATGCTCAACTTACTGTATAAACCTTAACGTAGTCTTTCATCTTAGTGATCAGCTGGTTGTGATTGACTGGAGTAAAAAACTGTCATTTTCCAGTTTTAGCCTTGCATTTTTTGGTCAAGTGTGTGTCACTCTTTTTGTTTCGTGACTGGAAAAAATACGGCAGTCAATCCAACATCAGGTATATGTATTGCATGGATAATGCAGAAAAAAACGATAGTCGCATAACCAGAACTTGTTGAACCTGAAAAAATACGTCCGCTTCATGATTCCATTTAATGCGACAGAGTTTATTCAGAAGACAGGGTAACAAGTGGAGATCTGTTTTCGAAAAAATGATGATTCCTTTTTTCACTTTCCCTATCCGCATTTCTTTGGCTATTTATAGCTGGTTTGCAAGTTAGGAGCTGTCCACAACGGCCTCTGAAGAGGTTAACAGGTTTTGCAAGCAGTTTGTCCCGATGATCGTCAGTCCAGTGACAGTGACCACGACAGTCAACTGCTTCTAGCAATGATCCGGCGTTTTGAACATTTGGAAACAAAATGGGTCTATCTATATCGAGTACTGCGAATGGAAAAATATATGAATATCGTACAAAGTAGCCGAAGGTTTGCCCATCGTTTATGCGCAATCAATAGGCAGTCTATTGTGCAAGTAACTAAAACGAAAAAGAAGTTACCTGAGTTTTACTTGCAACTAATCAGTCGATCTGTGTAGGAATGATCATTTCGAAACATCGGTGGTGTGACTGTATAATATGGTTTTCTGTAAAAGTTATTTATTCAAGGCACTAGACGTACAAGAGTGTTAAACTAAAATCACATTGACCCACTTGCATACCACACTCGTCGACACATCGGGCACAAGTGTCAGCGTTCTGTTGTGACGTACCACGTAAATCTTCGATTTTTGTTCTCTATTCTTCTGTTAGGAAGACTGTAACCACTCGTTATGAGCCATCTATACCTTACTGCTAATCAGAGTCGTTGAGTAGCCCACATCACACCTATTTTGAATTCCTCTGATTCTATCTGGCTTGCTGACTACTTCTTTCTAATTGCCTCGGTGTTACTTTGTGAACCGGTAATTTCTTTTCCCTTCAGGCTACAGGCATTTTCTACTTTCGCCAATCACATCGAAAAGTGTATATCGTGTTGCGTTAACTGATATAACAGTCCGTATATTTTGAGAATGCATGCACATGCAACTGGTGTGTAGTACGCGTATGCATGACCGCAATTACACGGAAATTTATGAATCGCTTGGATTGTGACAGATTTTTGCTGGCAGACGTTGGAACCAGATTTGTATGCTATAGTACACACGTAGCATGTGTTGGATGTGGTGGCATTTAGACGAGGTTCCAGTTGCTTGGTAATTCAGATAGTTATTTATGATTTCCGTACTTCCTCGGTATAGTTTATTCTTCTCCACCCTTGTTGCTTAGCGTTTCCATACACAACCTGGGGCTGCTGTTTTCTCTTACTGTGGATGAATATCTGTCATTTTCTCTTGGATACAAATCCGATGGATTCCGCCGTTTGATTTGTAATGGAGAAATCTAAGAAAGTATACATTACTCAGCTTGCGTTAGTTTTCTACAGACTAGCTGCGAACTCTTATCATCGTCTCTCCGCCGCTTCGTGTCGTCCGGGTATGGTCATTGGCCTAATTTTTATTTCCCCTCCACAAATCTGATGTCAAAATCCACATGGTTCATTATTCCACCCAGATTGTCTGTACCAGTTCTGTTCCTAACACTGGCCAAGAAGTTGCTCATATATCCTCTGTGCATTGCCACTAGGGTCCCTCTATTTCTTCACTACTGTCTTTGTGAATAAATCCGTCAAGACGTTCCTGAGGACAAGTCTTGACAATACAGTCAATTTGATGGATGTGTTCTTTAATGTTGAACTGTACGTAAAGAGTTTTAGAGACTCTTTTCGTTAGCTGTACAAATCATTGTAATCACAAATCGATTGAATAGACTTATCGAGTAAAGTGTTAATCAATAGGGAATGTACTTCAAACCCAAATAAATAAACATTACCAAGCTGCTTGTTTACTTTGAAAGTATGCTCAAGATCGCATTGATTGTGCATTTTTGGGGCTGTTTCCTTCGTGTCCACTTCAGCTGATAGTGCTATGTAGCCATGAATAGAAGAGCAAATCCTAAGTAGAAAAAACCTTGTAAAGGAAGAAAGGAGACGTTATTACTTAGATAATCTAAACCTGCATCTAGTCATGATAGTAATCACATTCCACGCTACTTACGTGATCGGAGCTCAGTGCCACAAATTGTTATTGATCATCAGTTTATTTACTATTTTGACAATCGCTCATCGGTCATGATTTGTTCCACAGAGCTGTTGAGGCGTGGAAATCTTGGCAATCCAGCCAATGGATTTCATCATCATTTGACTCGAATATGCTAACTTTGTTGATCTTCTCTAGTGTTTGTGTTTTTCAGGTTCACGATTCTCATAGTCCAAACATATCGCTTTTCCCTCCCTCTGGTCTACACTTATGCGACCTTTTTGGCTTCACTTTTCTGGTCATCTCAACCCTCATTCCCCACTAGTCCGTGGGAACTGTCAGCCTAATCATGATTGATGGTCATTTGTCGAAGCATCGATATTGACAGTTAAACTGCCCCTGCTACTTCAGTCAACACGGATCACATAAGCGACACAGAACGTGGTTACCACCGCTTGATATCGTTACTTGGTGCGATTATTGTATACTAAAGTTACCATGAAAGCGAAACTACTCGATAGATGTCTCATCTCACTGTTCCATCCGCACTTGTGTGCCATTCGATTCCTTCCTGTACTTCTTGCATTTTTTTGGAGGAAAGGACTTCTCGTTCTAGGTTTATATAATGTACAGTTGCCTGATTGGGTTGACTTGGTTATCGTGTACATTTAACGTATCCGGTTTGACGGACTACGTGTTTTGGGGGATGTCAACTGTTGATGTGCGAACAGAAGCTACATCGCGTGGTCCCTGCCACCAGTGACTAAGTTCCGCTGGTTCCAAAGCACCAGGTTTTGACCGATGCACCCACTCTCTTCTACCGATGTGTTGCACCAGACCATTGATAATAATGCTGCCTTTAGCTGCATTGAACACCTCTTACATTACGTTGAAATATGATGACTGCTAGCCGTAGATTTTCGCGGAGATGCCTCGCATGTTCGGGAAACAACAAAGCTTCCTACGGTTGAATAGGCGACTACAGCTCGAAAGGCAACCTGAGTTCACCCTCGAAGTTTAGATAGTCGGGCGTATATTTAGTCCTTGCGTGGACGTGTGTCCAATAGGCCAGGATACAATGAGGCAGAAGCACACCTTATCTACCCATTTGATGACGCTCAAAGAATGATTAGGGTAAAGCCTTAAATGTTCGGCTGATCCCTTGCCCTCTAGACAACATCTGGTAGTTTGTGTTTTCTTCATTTCCAGAAGGTGATGCGCCTTATTTAATAGCTGGCTATCGAGGGCTTCCAAATGGTCTGAATGATGCACAATGGGTGCTCCGTATCGCTCTACCCGTTCACTGACCGTCACAGAGGTCATAGTGCCAAGCATCTTGCCTCTTGACCGGTATCTCCTCAGACCATTTCGTGAAGTGGTCCACAAAGCATAACGACTCACTCTTCTGGATACTGGTAATGGACCCATATTATCTGCACCCATATGTTATCCCGGATACTTCGTCACCACAGTTCTCAGTGAGGCTTGAGGAGCTGGTGTATAGTTTGTAGTAGTAGAGCATATCTCACAAGGCACTGCTTCATCACATCTGCACAGCTTCTTGGCCACCAGTAGAATTGGCAGACAGCAATATCTGTTTTTAAGAGTCTTAGGTGATCCAACTTTTTTATGTCGTTTCTGGAGCACTGCGGCCAAATTCGACCTTGCGGTGATGGGCTTTGGGACAGGCTAGTTCATACGTTCTAAGACCGTAACAGGTAATTTTAAACCTTTCCAATGATAGTACTTCCGAACCGTAAACATATTGTGCGTTGCGCTGATGTTCATTATCACGTAATTCCTTGGTTACGCCACAACTAATTAAAACCAAAAGAGTTATCGGTTTCTATGGTGAAAATCTACTCGATTCACCGCTTATTCAGATCCCGACACAATAGAAGATCTAACAGGGGACCAATCCAAACGTCGCGTTAAACATACTACAGCAGGATTGGATGAGCGGTCTCAATGTTACGCCTTCCGTTATTCGCTGGGTTTTTTTGTTTTGTATTGCACCAATGAACGTACAGTTTGTGGCTTTGTATGTGTCCATATGACCAGACTGATTTCTTTAATACTGTTGTACATCCATAAATTCGGCTTCTTGTCTCACGAATATAAACTGCTTACTGCAACCAGTACAAGGTCTTCTTATTACTTGCATGGGAGTTTTCAATTCGAGTACGATTTCTAGGGCTATTTGAAGTCCCTAATTCCGAGTATCACAGTTTCGCAACGTTTCGACCGTCTCGAAGACAGTCATCAACTGGCACGTGTTTGTGTGTTTTACAAGCGGTGTGTAGACAGGCTACCAATAGAATGTACGGGTTCACAGTTCATCTGAGGCCACCATGTGACGATTCCAAGTGCGAATAAGGATAGATAGTTATTGTGTTTATGTGTGTGTGCGTTTAATTTGCCTGCCTATGGATTGCTTGGGTCGGGGTGGGTGACAAGAATGCCCACTCAGTAAATCATGCTAAACAATTGACAATTCCAATCCATGGGATCGATTCACCGCCTGTGGTGTATTAGCGATCAGCAATGCTTCTGCCAGTAGATGTTCTTTGTGGTTACAGAAACTACTTTTTAGCCCCGTCGGATTATCGAAGTCAACTTGATGTTGGTTTAGGATCGCGTGTGCCGCAATGGCTGAATCATGTTCTAATTTCCAGAGTTGCTGAGCCTCAATAAGAGGCTTCTTACTACACTTGACATGTTCTTTGGGGCTTAATTCCAGCTCCTGGGCGGTCTAATGTACGAAGCTCAAACATCCTTACATTTAATCTGGTAAACACAGTCTGATTGTTCCAGAATTGTTCGTTTGTCCTTTAAGTGGACTAACTTATTTCTTAATGTGTTAGTGGCTTCAAATGCCACTCTGATGTTGTACTGTCTGAGGACCCGTCTAAGTTCCTCCGATGTATTCTTGTACGAAATCGCGATGGTCGACAGCCAAATCCTAGGCTCGTTGATCTTGTTACCAGGTAGCTTCTGACTTAGACGTAAAATCTTGTCACAGTAACCTATAGCTTTCAGTGTCTACTTGACTATCTTGTATTCTTTCGATAGCTCGTCCTCGGAACTGGTTAATAACAAGTCCGTGTGAAACAGACTAGATGAAACTGCTTTCTTGGTGCAAATGGAGTGTGCTGAGCTAGAGGAAAGGTACTGATTAAAGTGGATGTCCTTTCTGTGCACGACTGTGTTCAGATTACTATCGGCTGTTCTGCGTATCCTACAGTCTATAAAACTCAGCTCACGGTCCACCAATTCGCGCTCAATCGTAAATTTGATGTGATGATGAAAGGAATTTATGTCCCACCACCAATGTGTCATCGACATACCTCCAGCAATTTCTAGGTGGATCAAGAATGCTGGACAACAGTTTTTCCTCTAAATCTTGCATGAACAAGTTAGCAACCGTGGGAGAGATGGGCGAGCCCACTGCTACTCCGTCTGTTTGCTGATAGAAGACCTCCTTGAACTTAAAGAAATTAGGTCGTAAGCAGTGGTCCTGAGCTTCTGTAACCCCATTAAGTGATGAACCTGTTCGTTTAGTTAAACCGGCATTTGCTTCACTGGAATCTTGGTGAACAACGAAGAAGTGTCAAAACTGACCAGACAGTCATCCGGGCTTAAGTTAAGTTCCTTCAGCCTAGCTATCAGTTGTGTGAAATTTCGAATAGAATGATCTGTACGCTTTTCAAGGGGTTAGAGAATACGATACAAAAATTTGGCCAAGGCATGTGTTGGGGTTCTTGTATAGTCAACAGTTGGTCGCAGTGAGATTTGAGGTTTGTATTTTTGGTTAACCTTAAAACCTCGAAGCTAATGCTGCTTTTTGGATATAGGGTAAGCCAAAGTGATTTACCCAGGCTGATTTTCATCTTTCGAAGCAAATTTGCCGTCAAAGCTTTTGATTTGTTCAAAGTGGAGCGCTTTTTCCACCGGAATCATGATGTACGGACCATCTAACATGTGGTTATCTTCTTTGCGCTCATAATCTGCTTTGTTCAGGATGACTACTTAATTTCATTTGTCTGCTTTTGTGATAATTATTGACCGTAAAGTGCTTGCTCATCCAATGTTCTTACTCGCGTCTGTATGATGGGGCTTAAATGACCCGTCCGTCTGACGTTCATAAATATTTACGATCTACAGATCCTCTGCTTGGATATCAGGCGTAGATGCATCAGCATCAAATATGAAGGTTGTATTTGGATAATCGAGCTTGGTTACTCTCGATGAGCATCTGTTTATCGTGATCCACGTCGGTATTCACAAACGAAAGCGTAATCTTATAGGTCTTCTTGTCACCGTGCTACCTGACTTTCAGGGTCATAAGCTTGTGAAGTATCTTGTCGTTTTTACTCAGTTTGAATGATTTAACTAGTGGGTGTGATCGAAAATACCTAAAAAATAGATTAATGTCAACAACCCTGAATCTGTTCTGCTGTCTTTTGTTGCACAATTATGCAAGCATCAATTTCGTCTGTTGTAACGGCACCCTTCCAGTAACCACATTACTGACTGCTGTGTTCGGCACAAGTTTTCCCGCGTTTTCGGAAACGTCCTGGAACACTAATATTGGTGGTGACGTCAACTTTTCTTCCGGTTTTTCCAAGCGGTGCGCTGCGTTATTCCCACTGCACGAATGGACAGCTCTTCTCATTTAGATGAAACAAGGGTGTGTCGCGTTTCTTGCAACCCTTCTTATGAACCTTTCGTAATACGGCGCGATCCTGAGGAAACTTTGAACGATTTCAACCGTATGAAGTCGTGGTCAGCTTATAATTTGTTCATTTTTAGTCAGGTTAATTTTAGTCTCATCAGCATCGATAAGGTGACCTAAGATAGTTCGCTGACGGTTTGGAGGTGGTGTTTGATTCCTTTGATTTTCAGTCCGGTCTACGGTAGCCTTTATAGTGGGTCGTGTAAGTGGTCACTGTTCAGCTACAGTTCGACCGTGCTGCATAGTGTAATCGAGGTAAGGTAAGCAACGGCTAGGTACGAGTCCCTACAGCGCCTTTTGCCTCAGACGTTGGAAAGGCTGTCAGAATAAGGTCCATTCTTACTGAATTACAGACACCCCAAAGGAGAACTAATTTTAACCTACAAAGTACTCCACACCTCGGGTCATCTGTTGACACATCTCCTCCTACTAAATAAGGATTATAGTGTGAGAGGTCACGTGCTGAACTTGAGCAATAGAACAGGCAGGTTACTCTGCAGATGGAACTGCTTCACAGTCTGGATCTTTTCAAATTGAAACGCATTGCCCGATTGTGTGATCATGGCTGAATCGATTGAGAGTGAAAATATTACTTGATCGGCATACATGTGAGAGACAACTGGTACTATAAGTTTCCTAACAGCTATATTAGGTCAGTCTCAGGTAATTAATTGCGCTTTTCTAGCTAAATGTTGTTTCGATGTTCGATGCTGAAACGACTGTAGCCAACAGTTTAATTGAATTTACCTCTTATTTAGTTCCATTCACTTTTTTCGTATACCTATAAACCGACCAGCACAGAGACAGGAATGCACAAACAAAGGTCTTTCTGTTCTTTGTAGTAACCTATGCATCCTATGTACATTTCGACGGAGAAACCTGCACGCGGCTGATTCCTAACAGCGCCGGCATCTTGCAAATTTCCATTCCCTCTGTGCCTTGCTCATTAAACGCTTTTTGGTTAGCTGTTCAGTTGGTCTTGCTTTAAAACGGCTGTCAAATCCTTGATGAGTTTTTAAGCTGCAAACGACGTTAGTCATTGTCTTAATTTCCTTCACAATTCTGACAAATGTCAGTATGTCTTATTTCTGATTGCTCAATAGCCGTTAACTCGTCCTCTCAACGTTAGTTTAACTAGAACAGTTATCTCTTCGTACTTGCTTCCAGTACGCCTAGGTGAATAAAACGCCCTTTACCTTCTCCCGAGAGAAAAAAAATCACATCAGGTTTGTCACCAAAACTTTATCATGCCCTCTGAAATTATTTTCTCTCATCTTCACGTTTCAAACACCGATTTAATAAGCTGAATGGGTTGGCAGGTAAATGAGATGCGCATCCAATCGGAAATGAATCAATCAAGTGCATATAACTGTCACCACACCGATCAATGCTCAGCAAACTAGTTTGACTGGTTATCGAATGTGAATGAGTGGGTTGTTGAACCCACTGGGTTGCTAAAACGTTAGGTATAATACGACAAATCGAACACTCAGAGATTGGTGTTTTTGAGCATTCTCCTGGAAATGGTCAGACGGCTATTGAGCACGACCACAGATAACTCATTTACGTCAGATGTGTACGAGTTGTGTCAGTTTTCAGCCTTTGCACATGCTGTTTGACGGCTCTCGAATATCATCCCTTCCTAATCTGACAAACCTATAAATGTCTCTGATGACGCCATGCATTGAAATACCATTTGGTGGGATGTAGATTACGAAGTGTTACGTAAATTTTGTTATTAGACTTATTCCTTATAAATGTGATTGTCAATTTCTCCTGAAACTCTCAATGGTGAGCATAAACTGGATTGCATGAAGCACCTTTTGACCATGTATGTACAGTACTGTCTCCACAGTCTCTGCATAGAAGTTGTTCGTGGTGAAGGTTGGAGAAGATGGTCACTAAAATTGTCTTCGAGAAAAGTTCGTATCTCTTACAAAATGATCGTTTTGGTAGAGTGGAATCATATTTAGGCATCTTTTTTGCATTCCGATTGAAATGGTCTGCATTTGCTGGAGATAGACGTCCGTCCGTTTGAGTAAAACTATTGACATTTTCATCAACTTCCCCTGAAGTTCTCTGTAAAGTTTTTCGCATGTTTGTATTTTTCTCATTAGTGGTACTGCTTGTCCGCTATATTTGCTGATTTTTTTGTAAAGATTTTGAATCTTTTGACTTAATCTGTGGGCTTTTTCTTTAAAGTTAGCAGCGTTCAGTGTACAACAACGAACTCAATCATTCTGTGCTGGTCGATTTTCACGTAAAAATTTCGGTCGTTTGAACAATCATTTTTGTTACAGTGTAAGCAGAATTTTCTACATTAAATAACTGTTCAGTTTGCTTAAGTCATGCACATAGTAATGTAGAAAGTTCTCCTTTCGGTTAACTAAGGCAATAACTTGGCTTTAATAGGCTCTTCTTCCAACCAGTCCGTAGTCTTGTCATCCCTCATTTTTTACTGGCCGACGTCTCTGATTGCTGTTTGAGATCATTTAAAGTTATTATACTGTAGAAGGAAATCAATAGTGGCTTGGTCTCACTTCCTCATTTTACGCTTTCGCACATACACACACCATTGCAAACGCTTTGATCAATGTGTACAACGCAAGCTAAATGGTTGTCCACATCCTACTCCATCTATTCAGATTCTGTCCGTATATACAGAACAAATATGTTGCAATCCTTAGAAGGAGATGATAGTGTGTACGGGTTGTAGTGACCATAGTTTGTGTTATATACGTACAGTGTAAAACAGTGTGTAATAAATATGTAACATTCAAGTTGTTCGAATGTAGTGTAAAACGTGTCAGGCATGCGCCTCATTCTTTCTAAATAGATCAAACAAATCGACCGAATTCAGCCATTGGAAACGCGTGAAACAAATTTAAGTGATAAATGAACGTAAGCCCTGTGATTGTGGGACATGTGCGCCTTCGTTTGTGTTTTTGCGAGTGCAGCCGTTCATATTTGTGTCTTTATCCGAATAGAACGACATGATTCATTTTACTTTCGAGCGGGTGATGGTTTGGCAGGTCTGTACATGGATGAGTAACCACAAACCTAAGTTAAGGCTTCATTCTTCCTTGAGCTGAGAGGCTTCCGTAAAGAATCAGTGCTAAACGGGCGTCCCCATAGTCAGTCTTATCCCACTTTTCCTCTCGGATAAACAAAATACCATAGTCCGTTCCCTTAAAACTAGTCGAACAAACGTCATCTCTTCATAAAAAAACCACTTTTGTCCTCTCTCAAAATGCTTGCTGCGGAAATAGATGTGATTGCTCCGACAGTGACTTCCTTCAAAGTCTGCTCGGTCCACCGAACTTCAATGTGGCAATCGCTTGCCACTCTAGTAAAGCAATTCACCCACAGCTGTCAATGCACAACACGATTACAACGCGGTTGCCAAAGCGACACCGATGGCGACCCCCTGCGGGCGATTAGTTTACCTTATACCGAAAAAGCTCTCCGTCTTAAGGTGAATTAGTATTAATTGCGTTGCTTTTTTATCTGGCTGTATGAGTCGAGCCGGGATGGGACTGGCATGACGGGCTCATATGAGGATCAGTTATTTGAAAAACAAATGGTATTCAGCAAATGTCACCTCTGGGACCGATGCCAAGAGACGAGTGCACGCACGTAAGGGTGCAAAGAATCATTAACGAGAGTTATGCTTCCTTTCACTTTGGTTCCGTTCCTTTTAGTCGATTATCACTGTCCTGATCATTTTTTTCGTTCAGAATTGTGTCCAGTTATTCCGGGTGGACAACGTTGATAATGAATTTTCCTAGAACAAGCTGCTTTAGCTTAAACCTTTGACTGTGTGATCCACTCTTTACAGTTAATAAGGTAGCGGCTTCTGCGTGGACTGAGTCATCATCACCTCGTATTAGGAGAAAGTCCATGCTGCTGTTGAATTGCCCATTCTGGAATATCCAGATGCACATTCCCATATCTATATCTCTGAAAAACTCTTGGCTCATCAGCCTGTCTTCCATATTCCAGTCGAACTACAACTGTTGCTATTGGTCGATCAGTATGGCGGGCTCAATTGACTTGTGCTGAGCCGAATGAAATGAGATTAGCTGTTCGGGTAGTTTTCAACAGAAGTCGATCTGAAAGGAAAACAAAGTCAATGGCAAACTGTCTTGTAAGTGCGTATTCAAACTGCGAGCTGTGCCTCATTCGTGCTAGGTCTGGATTAGCTGACCTAAGGTAATTCACGCTGTCCGTTTTTTGGACAACGGCGTACGTTTTATTAAGCATAAATATCATGCAGGCCGCTTCCCTGGCAAACGCGTAGATCTATACAGACTCGGTTTTTATGCAACGTAGAGGGCTGTATTACTTTGAACAATCTCGAATGAAGTCCTTGTTGTAACTGTCCAACTATAATTATCCCCAGATGAACGAGTCATGATAGGCAGACGCAGCTTAGGTTTACTTTCTGAATTTCACTCCTCGATACTATTCGTGGTTTTTTCCAGTTCTTTCAAATTGCCGATTTTCCATCCTGTTCCCTTCACTAAGGGTTACTGTGTTAACCTGACTTGCGTTCCTGACCGCTATCTTATCTGTGTCGGATTACTGTTCTTGGAATCGTCGTGCTTAACGATGACCAAACAACCAGGACACGTAATCGATACCTTGTAGTATTCGACTGTACGGTGAAAATTCCGCTTGCAATCTATGAATTGCAAACAAAGACTTCGAAATTATATTTGATCACATTTTTAGGTATTTGTAAGAAGTGGTGTTGATAAGAATCTTCCGCACAATAAGTTAAATAAACCATGTCCAGACTATTCTTTTCTTGCGGTCTATCGACCAACCTTTGCAAATGATGTTCACATCATGTGCTCGCATTTGGATCGTTTGACATCATTCAGTAGGTTCTCTTACCTGGCCAACCTATTCACTTTAACGGTTACTTGCTTTTTTACCATATTACAATGGAATGCTATAGTGGCCTTTCTTGTGCACATTCTATTGACTCAGCATAAGCCAATCTTTCTCCATTTTCGCCTTTGTAATAGTCTTCTGTGTATTGGACACTCTTTTGTAACCCATTGTTTCAGTGTGTCTTTCACATCCTCATCCCATATCGGTGATGAGACATCCTTCTACCCATCGACGCATGGCATTTTGGCGTTGGTAGCATGCCAACCTCGACCGCGGTTGGGCTTACTAGACTGGTCTGGTTTATGTTATTGTTGTGTATCATGTTACGCTCAGGTGGTCGATTACACGTCTAGACTAAGACATCCGCACACACACCGGCAGATGTAGCCCCTATGCGACCATGTGTACACACATCCGCTAACCTGACAAACAGGCGGGCGGGTCCGTGGTGCATGTCATAAGTCACGCAAGGCAATCACGCTTACCGGTCTTTGCTGTTTATGTTGCTAGTTGGCCAGCAGCACGACGCACTGGTTGACACACGCCCACGCGACGATTTCTCGTGTCAAATTCCATCCGTCCTATACGCATGATTCGATGTGTATTTCCCTTCTTCAGACGAGCTGACGGTCAAGGTCGTATGGTCACCAAACCGACGATGAGCACAAAGGTATCATACAGCCCTATCATTCCAAAAATACACTTGTGTTGCTGTGGCAGAGATTTCTGTGTCAGTCGGATCCTCCAGATTTCGATTGTTCTGTGACTTCATGACGTGTGCAACACAGCTGCCAGTCGTCCATTTTCATCAGGCGTTAATTGGAGTCAACATCACCATAGGTGGTGACTTGGCTTCTGGTGGAAAATGTTGCGAACGCTCTCCAGATTTCTTTCTCTAAGTTGTGAATATCTATAGCCGTTAACTCATGTTCGAATGAACAAGTCCTAGTCCAGAATAATGAATCTGAAATCACAAATCGAATACAATAGTCAACACTTAGGCTATTGGTCGGATTTAAATGTTTGCTTACAAGTCAGACTACTCGAAAGTTCGCAGACCTTCGAAAGTCATGTATACTACAGTGCATTTGCACAATAATTTCATTGTCACTAAATATACTCATCTTTTGTACTTGTTCTTGGTGCGTTCCGGGTTGGGAATGTGAGATCCGTTTTCCGATCTTGAAAAAATCATTTCGTGACTGCTTAATTGTTATTGTGGTTTTGATAATACAACAGCCAGTGTGTTTCATAAGTAACAAGACCGTGTATACATTTCTACTGGAATAACCGTCAAATGCTAGGCACCTGAAGTACACAGATTTTGTTGTCTGTTTTATTTAATTGTTACAGCTCCCAATGTGTGAATTAGTTTTCTCAAACTATTGCTCATTTTTCTACCCGGTTTAGTTTGGTTTCTGATCAGACGAAGATAGCTTTGAGCTGTCTACTTATCGAAACTTCGGGATTATGCTGACTAATCTCTCTGCTGTTCGAGTCAGTGGTGCTTGCCAGGTTTGCAATCAGTGTTCCCTCAGCTACTCGTATTAATCATTATCTTTGTATCTATCGCTTGGACTCAAGTTGTTTTTTGAAAATTGCTTCCCTAACAATCTCAAATTTGTGGATTGTATGTGTTGTTAACGGTCAACTCGGTCTAGACAAACCAGTTACATTGTGTCCATTTTGTGAATTCCTTGGTCCCAAGATCGATTGCACTGAACTGTGAAGTTGAGGTCACATGCCACACGGTTCTGGTGCTTGTACAATGTGTCTACATAAGACCAGACAAATGGGCATCTTCTCGATCAAATATGACTTTACAACAAGTGCGATTTGTTTGTTCGAACGGAAAGTCCAGCTCAACTTCTGTCCGTCACACACCCTTTCGTAGTAGTGTATTTCATACTGTTCTCTGCGCATTCCCACTGCCATTTTAGGGAACTGGGCGAAAATTTGACAGATCAAGAGCTCCGTGCAATGATTGAGGAGTTTGATCGGGATGGTGATGGCTCAAGTGAGTTGCCAGTTCAAATCTTCGTTGGGACTGTTTTGAGGCTTACTCCTCAACTGACCACGCTCATGTGTGTTGGTCTCATATCCTAATTGTTCCGCTGAGATATTGTGTGCCACTAGTCCATGCTGGTTATTTGCTACTGCCACTTTATCCATTTGAGCCAGTCGACATAAGTTTCGCGAATGTTTAAATCTTTATTTATGCAACTACCCACTCATTCGGGAAATGGTGTTCTAGTCAATTGATCATTGATTCGGAGCTGATCAGCAACAGATCCTCGTTCTTCCAGTTTACCGGTCGGATGTCTAAGTTGGAACATAATTTGATAGTATTGATTGGGATACAATGTGTCAATTATTCTTTACCAATCTGTTAGTCTTCACCGTGTAAGCATTTCAGCTAGGTTGACTCAATACAACTCACCAGGTTTCTTTTGGCTAAGGCTTATGTTCTTTCTATAACATTTCTGGTCAATATTTTTTGTAGTCCTCATATTTTAATCTGTCGAGCTGTCTGGTTATTCTTAACGAATAGAGTGTTTTCTGATACACTTCTTCATCGCATCTTACAACAACTATGAGCTCTGTCACATCGTTCAATAAAGAAAGCTCCACCATTGTTTGTGCATGTGCCATCTACGCAACCGACTTTGTTAGTAAAGCAAGCATATCAGTCATTCGTTTATGGTTGTACTGAAGTCTGTAACTAAAAGCATGCTTTACTTCGCACTAAGGTTCCCGTTTGGATCTTCTAGTTAAACAAGTTATGTAAAGCGACTCACAATTTGATTATGAAGAGCAAATTGTCATTACCAAGTGTTGCATCGGAATTCGTTTCAGTGTGGATGAGCTCCAGTAGACAAAGTTCAGCTTCTGTATATAAGTTCTCTGTCTAAGTATGTTTCTTAGCGTTACTGTTGAACAGGAACCGCTGCTTCATCACTGAGTCTCATTTTTGTGTAATTTTAAAAACTAGCCTCATTAACCATTCCAATCCTGTTGTTCATCATCCGTCTGATTTTAAACATCTAGTTCACCTGAAGCCTGGATGCCACCCTCTCACATTTTTGTTTTGTCTTTTCGTTGTTATCACTTCTAATTCTCGCATGTTTGATTCTTTGTTGGAACGGCTGTCTTAGACACGCTATTCTTTCCACATTTCAATGAGAATACCGACGACCATGTGTTTATAAAATGCTTCATGCTTTGTACATTAAATTACTCTAATTTGTACCTTGTGCTCAATATGTGTAGCATCTACAATTAGACACTTAAGGGTAGGTGGAAAGAAAAATACTCCCGACAGTTGTCTGCTAGCCGTCAAACAGTTAGATTCTAACAACTGATCACCACTATGTCAAACAAAGCATGGACGTGTTTGTTGAGGAATACATTACTAGGAGGCATCTGTAGGACCACACTGAGTCACATGCTGCCTACTCTGCATTCTTTGTTTAACGGCCGCCACTATCAGTAGAGTACATGACGGGTGAAACTATTCAGAGTAAGGACAGACCCAAGTCATACACACACACTTGCACACACAAACGCGTGTGTCAAGACTGAAAACCATCAGTTTCCGCTCAACCTATTGGTCTAATCAATAAGGTTTTTGATGTTGGCTGATGGATTGAGGTGAAAGACACATTAGATCTAGTCTTCCAAAGTTGAGGCTATCCTGTGGTGTCTAGATTGTCACTAATCGGACCAATGTTCTCATGTGTGGGCCGTCCACTGAGTTAATCGTCTGTCTAACTGGTTTGCCTAATTCATGAAGTCGTTTTGTCCACGCGAAAGAGAGCGACTCGTGTACGGGTGCATACTCGACTTGCTCACGCTCTCTTTCCATAGCACGACCAATGGGACGCTTTATAAAGCTATTGTCAGAATTGTTAAAAAAGCTTATGGGAACAAAGGCTGGATGCGTAAATTTGTAAAATGGTGGGCTTTCTGCCATCGTGTATCTCAAGAATGATCATATTTTGAATTGACGGATGGCGCATGACCCACCTCGACGCCGCTGCTTGTTCGATCTACCGATAAACGCCTATCAAAATGCTGGAAAGGATGAGTCGATGAACCCTAATTCAGAAGAGTTATGTTTCGCAGGAATACAAGCTCACCATTTTGTCTCCACGGTTGTTGAGAGCGTGTTGGTGCTTAAGTCGCTTCCTCGCGTGTTGTATTTTTGTCTTTTGATCTCACGTTTTTTGTTGCTCACGGTGTCACCCGAGTGTGTTATTGAGCAACTACATGTTACATGTTTCTCACCGCCCTCAACTCCTGCTGTTCACTCCAGAAACATCGCAGACATGAAAACTTGACGAGTCTCTTAGATGTTGATACCACTGGTGATACACAGGTTACTTCTGGAAATGAGCATATTTATTGTGTTGACATGAAACTTCCTCAGTTATCAATCGGTTCAGCGACTATTCGTTTCACATCTTTCAGACACTATCCGTTTCTGAAAACAGCACAGCTTTTCTCTGCTCCCCGTAACTGTTGTGTAGCAAACGTTCTTGTTTTAATCGGTTCACCATCGCTTGTGTATCAGACTTTGTATTACTCATAATTATCAGATTTTTTTGTCAGAGCATTCATGCGATTCGAATATGTGCAAGGAAACGAAGTTCAACTCGATTAGATTTATAAGAACTTGATGTGCTTAACGATCGATCCACTATCGCGTCATGCTCACAACACCGTTCAGCATGCTGTTTGTCATTTTCTGCACCTATATTTCGGATTAGCATGAGTCACACTGTCCTTTTCGCACAATCCAATCTGCACTAACTGTTATCTTTTTGCGTGAAGTTTGGGGACACTCACGAATTTAATTAGTTCTCGGTTGACCGGTTCCGCATCGTCTCGCACCGTCCGTACTCATTTGGGCATAGGGTTGGCGACTGACTTTGTGTTTGCTTATGTCGGATGCAATCTAGATGGTTATTCGTGAGTTTTCGGTTACAGGATCGTGTGGTGCAACATTCATACTGGGTTGCCTTGATAAGAAATATATGAGTTGTCGGTCTTCTACAATTACCTGAGTGTCTATCATCGACTCAAACGCTCCGTACGCTCGCTATGTTAACATCATTTCATTTCGGCATCATGTCAACGGTATCGTTTCACCGAGTGGGCCTCCGTACCTCGTTTATTATTGATCTAACCGCACACCGTAACTATGCCTCGTATTGCTTTCACTGACGTTATCTGTTAATTTTTGGCAAAGCGACTGACCGGTGACGCGGCACGTGCTTTTGTCCAATTACTCCGTACAACCCGTGACTATGTCACTGGTGAACTTTTGACCGTGCACGCTCACACTTGTATTCACTGTGGTGTCTACGTGTACGTTTGTGCATTATGTTTGTACGTCTGTGAAAGACACGGTAGGTACGCTGACTGTCAACGCACGCTTGCATGCTGGCTCAATCTGGTCTTTGGTTGAAACTTGGTTTGTTCCAGTCACCTGCACATGACTGCGCATACCATTTAATCGAGCTTCTGTAAAACTGTAGTGTGGATGGCGAGACAGATATCGCAAGATTACGTGCACTTATTTTAAATTAGTTACAAGTGTTTCTTTTCGAAAGGGGCCGACTGGAAAGTCTATGGGAATGGGACAGCTGCGATCATTTGTGGGTGATGTTCAGTCTATATAGTTACAATATGTTGGACCCGGGTAGCACAACAAATAAAGAAAATGTAGCACCAAATATGGCCAATGGGTTAGGTTAAACATAGGCTATCGGAGCATCAGCACCGTTCGCTTCCATTCCACGCCATACCTGGCCACAAGTGCGCATCGTGTTTCGAACCTTAGCATACGAATTGGTGGGAACATAATGGTTACCGGAACCTTGATTATGACGGGTCACAGCAGCCTCCGGTGATTTTCATATGAACATCCGGTTCCATCTTTGGACATGGAAGCTGGTAGTATACGAGGAACGTTCTCAGTCCCTCATGGTGATTCAGACAACTCCGAGAAACCCTCGACTGCTGTCTCACTTCTCCGAAGGATGTCCACACAAGGTCATTTTGGCCAGCTGCTGTATACAGTTTTTTAGCCGTGATGGATTCGTGGGAACCAGTTCGTGTTGGCGATATTACTTCTGTTGGTCAATGTACGATGTTGTATTCCGTAATTTGATAGATCAGCTGGACGAACTATCGAAGTACTTCAGACAGTCATGTGACTTTCTTGTTTTCGTTGTTGTTGACAATTGTTCCACCTTCCCTTCTGACAGTTTTGTTCCCGGTCGTTAACGGACATGTTTATCAGCGCCTGGTTTACCAGTGACTTCTGTCAATGTGCTGGATGTTAAATAGTTACGCCTGATGTAACGGCGAGCGTCCGGTGATTTGCTAGCACGCTAAACAAAATATCACGGCTAGAACAAGCAAAAATGAAACCAAAAGTTAAGATAAAAACAAAAGTCCATCAGTAGGAGTTAAGAACGGATTGATCACACGTGAACACGGGCTCGACAAGCAAGCAGCTTCAGAATCTGTCAAAATTAATATTTACAAGAAGAACATTGTCTCACGTGCAATCTGACTAGGTTATGCAACTTTAACAGAAGATGTTTACGGATATTACAACGAGTGTTTTGAGATGCAAGGACAAATTAACAACGATAGAAGGGTAAACGAAAGCAGGAGGCGTGATCTCCAACCTCGTAACGTACGCATAACGACTGTCACACAGTGACCACACAGAGTCACTACAACACCGGCCCCAAAACTCGCACGGTTCTGCAATACGTAAGTAGCTGCGGGTTGAGTGTGG